>MU130821.1:0-35977 GCA_015039435.1 Imleria badia
AGGCTCCAACGTTGATGCGCGATAAGATGTTGATCCGCTTCTTCAACTTCGACGTCGGCTCGCGAGTCGCGGCACTCTCTGAGTCTTTCTCGCTTCAGCTATTCACCGTCGCCTCCTTCCTCCAAGTTGTACAGAGCTTCTTGATATCTCTCGCTTAATCCTCTCGGCGAGTCCTCCTCCTACGGACTGCCACTTCGGCTAGCCTTCTGTGCGTTGGGCCCGGAGTTCGCCGCGCCAGCTCTGCACTCCCTAGTAATCCAACTCAGGGCCTGGAGCCAAGCTCGGTCCTCGTGCAAGGACGCGTCGTACATCTTCCATCGTTCCTTTCCGCCTATACGCATGGTGTACGTATCTCGAGTCTCGACAGCGGAAGTGTTGACAGAGCAACTGGAGGCGACCAAGTAACAAGTCGACGCGTGCTGTAGAGAGCTCAAACGCCGTTGAACTCTGTTGGAACCCGAGCCCGCGATAGCTCAACATCCTCAGTCTGACCATTCTCGAGCATATCTGCGGGTTTTTCTTTGGGTGCGCTTCGCTATGACGGAAGAATCTTGGCCGTGCGTGGCCACGCTATACTGGTCTCCCGTAGGGACCGTTCGAGAGGTCTTTCTGTTGTGCCTCGATATGGCATAGTATCAGCTCGTACGACACCCAACCGTGCTTCGTTACATCCACACTGATCACTTTCAGCCGTCGTCCTTTTAGCTGGAAGTGGAAGTGGCCGTCCCTAGTCTCCCATAGGAAGCCCCTTAGGTAGGAAGAAGTCGTTCCTACTCTAGGCCGTCCTAAACATGACTCTGTGTTCGCCGCCCCAGCTCCCTGTGCCCCCTAGTAATCCAACTGAGGTCCCGGAGCCAAATTAAGTCTTCTCGTGTAAGGACGCGTCGCACATCTTCCATCGTTCCTTTCCTTCTTTCCTCGTCATCCTTCCAGCCGACTCCAGCCAGAAAGGGGGTGATGCTGTACGGGGCCCGAAAGCGAAGGAGGGACATACCCACTGGTAAGCTCTATACACGTCCGGCCTAATGCATCTATGTTCACCAAGCCAGAGCAACCAACACTCGTTCGATGGTGATACTACGTATGCATGGTGTACGTATGCTTCGAGTCTCGACGGCTGAAGCGCTGACAGGGCATTTGCAGGCGGCCAAGTAACAAGTCGACGAGCGTTGTCGTACACCCTCACGATACGCATATCACAAGGACCATCGATCAGTCGATCATATATATGTCGCAACGACTACAACTTGAAGTCGATAGACTACTGCTGAGGGAGTCGACACTAAGGCCGGCGTGAATGTCATGGGGAGGGCGGCATCGCTGTCCCGGAGCATAAGAAGACTATTCATACTAGGTGGCAGACCGACGAGAGTGTGAAGAGGGTTTTCGGGCTCCGACGTTGATGGGCGATAAAATGTTGTTGACGTCGGCTCGTGCCGAGTGGCGTCACTGCTTCAGCTAGCCCCCTTCCTTCAAGTTATACAGAGTTTCCTGTGATCTCTCAGTGTGCACTGTCCTTTCGCCCGAGCAATAAACTCTTCTCTTCTTCTCACTTATTATAATCGCGTTTTTCTCCTCTCCCAGTCCAGTCCTATGGACTCCTACGAATCCTCCCTCGATGGCCTTCTGTGCGTTGGGCCGGAGTTTGCCGTGCCAGCTCTCTGCATTCCCTTAGTCCCCAGTAATCCAGTTCAGGTCCCGGAGCCAAACTCGGTCCTCGTGCAAAGACGCGTCGCACACCTGCCATCTTCCGTTTTCTCTTCTCCTTCCCTTCCTTTCAGACGTCTCCAGCCCTAAAGTGAAGGAGGGATGTACCCACTGGCAGTCTTTGATATACGGCGCGTTCCCTGCCCTGCTGCATGACAAGCAAACTTGTGTCCGCCGAGCTAGAGCAGCTAACACCCGTTCGACGGTAATACGCATGGTGTATGTCCGGCAGACGCGCTGACAGGACATTTCATTCTAATGAGTAGGGCAGGTGGCCAAGTAACAAGTCCACGAGCGCCGTCGAGGGTGGCGAAGAAGAGCAGCTCAAATACCGTTGAACTCTGTTGAGACCCAAGACTGCGAAAAGTCAACATCCTCAGGCTCACCGTTTTTCTGTGGGTTTTTCTTCGGGTACGCTATGGTGGCTTAAAAAATATTGATTGCGAGTCACCACGTTATACTAGTGGTCTCTCGGCGACTATTCGAGAGATCTTTCTATTGTGGCATCTAACTCGTACGACATCCCGACCGCTCGAGACCCTATCGTGCGGCGTGCCTCGCTGCTCCTCCCATTGTGTTTACTTCCAGCTTCGGGAAACGGCCGTCCTCTAGGCCGGCCCAAACGCCGTGACCTCGCTGGCACTTTCACTTTCCCCTTCATCTTCGCAGCCCATCCTCTCGAATTCCCAAGACGAATCCGTCCGTTTCGTGAGCAGTTTGTCCGCGACCCCATCCGTCTCCGGTGGGTTGCGTTCTGCGTCTCTGGCCGGGTGGGTCAGTCGTTGAAATTTGGTCTGCTCGTCCCATCATGACATGCAGCTCATAGATCTCCCTTCTTAGCACCACGTGCAATGACAGTCCGCGCATCTTCGGTCTATCGCCATTCCCCCTGAGTCGAGTATCATGTTTCGGAACGCGACTCGGATTCTCCTTCATAACACCTATTCATACAAACCTCGTGTTCGGGTCGGAACGGCAAACGACTCAATGAAAATTTTCACGAACTGCTCTGGGCTGAAGCGATGACCCTGTTACCATCAGCTCTTGAGAAGCTTCGGTTGGCGGGCGGCCATATCCCAGAAGCGTTCAATTTCGCCTTTCCATACTTCACCGGTCTGTTTTGCCCGTCCATTGAAGTGCGGTGTTCATCATTTTGTCACATTTCTGACAGTACGGGGCCCCTGTCCATGCCGTCGGAGAACTATCGGTGATTCCGTATTCCATCTCGTTCGTCGCCGCTAATCTATGTGAATACGTTCTCACTTTTCTCTTCCTAGCACATCATTCTCATGCACCTTGACGGGACTCGTCAACTACACCGTGAACTGCCGATGAAGTGGCCTCGGAGGTCAGAAATTGGCATCCTTAGTGACGATTGCAACATCGGATGAAAGGGGGCATTTCGATGCATTGAATTCAGGCCCGATCATTTACTCGCAGGCGTTGCTGAAGACACCGCCCAAATCTGCTAGTGAAATGGACAGCATCCCGAAAGGAAGGTCCCTATCAATGAGGGCGGCGTTCGATCGCTTGCACCATCTTGAAAGGCTGGTGATGGGTAGGTTCATTACCCGATACCAGAAAAATGCAAGGGACTGACACCGCAAGGGAAGGATGTTTAGTTCACGCATTGATAGCGCCCAGAAGCGCGGAGACGAGGTGGGATGTTTCGAGGCATTGCCAGTTGGGTGTCTGAATAGTTTGGCATCCTAACTCAGACTTTCTCGGACCGACGTTGGACAGGACTCTTTCCAATGAAGCAATCGCGTCAAACTTCTACCTCGGACTGCCCCATGAGTCCTCTTGGTGCATCAATCTGGCCGTGCGACGTTTGAACACAGCAACACGTTTCTTGATGATCACTTCTGGTGCTCTCGTACTGTCGTTAGGTGGCCATATGTGATCGATGAACGTGAGTACTGTCATTTGTGGCGGGGTGATGCTGATGTTCGTTATCTATCATCAGTTTTTTTTGGCTGCTGGATTACCTCGACGTTTTACGATTGGATCACCGGAGAGATTATTAATCCATCGATCATCGATAATAAACGACGGTCTGGAACAGGGTACATTATGTACATATCGATGAGCGGGAGAACTTGGCCAAGAGCAACAATCTGGCATCTTTGATCTATGGCAGCGCCCTGAAAGATCGAAGAGTAGAAAAACACAACTCTATACAGCCTCGAGGCTTCTACTTGCCACGCTTGCGGCGGTAAGGTGAGATGATCTAGATCTTGAATGAAAGCCATCTTTTGACCGCAACTTATTTGTTTTATGCTGTGTACACGACAACTTTGCTCTGCGTGCTAATGAAGATGCTCGCAGTGCATTGCCTCCCGCCACACTACGCCTCCATCCTGTATCTCATAATTGTCAATTTTGTGGGGATTGTACGTTGTTCCTTGTCTAAACGAGTCTGCGAAGCAAATAGTTAACACGCCTGGTAGAAGATATAACTGCCAGGGGACTCCTGGCTGAACCACTCGCAACCTCCCCCTCCTCGACTTACAATCCATAATCAACCAGACATTGCTGTTCATCTTGTATCTGTCATGTCCTCCGATTTGCAGTCTGTTTTGGAGTACTTCCAGATGAATGACTATATAGCTGGTATGACCATTCATGCCTTTCATCACTGATTAACTATAGACCAATGCAGTTGTGATAGCCACTGCTATCATATATGATTACTGTGAGTAATAGACTTCTGCATGTTTGCCATATCAAACTGAAACATCAATTGTATTCAATGCAGTGCTCAATTTTTCAAGAGAGGTATCTTGCTTTGTTCTCTTCATCTTGATGTTTATTTGTTGGCTGACAATATTTTAAAGGTAGAGTATGTTTGGGTAAGGCAATAATTATCAACGGAGCATGAAGTTCATTAAAGTCCCATAGCACAGACCCTGGACCTGGGTTTCCACAATATTTGTTCTTGTGTGTATAAGGGCTCAGGGCTCACCATATTTTGAATTGACAACCCTGTAGGTCCGATATACTGGTCTTTCTTGGCCTATGTAGGTCTATTGTTGCTGTGATGCATATCAGACTGCATTGCTAACAAGCCACCATGCTCAAGTCTTTTTGTCCTTTGTATGTTCTGAGTGACTGAGTCAGTTAAATTGGAGGATAACTGATCAGGATGGCCACTCATAGCTGAATCCTCCTATACTGGTTCTGTGAAAGTAGGTTTTTCAACTTTACACTCTGGCCATTGTTAATGATTGTTTAAATAGATGTATACATTTCAATTCTATTTGTCAACTGTGCAGATAACAGTTTCATATGCAGGTGTAAGCACATGAATTCACTGTCTTCTGCAATATTAGAACTGCAAATTCTAAAGGTACTGCAATCATTCTGGGATATGCTTGGGAGAGTCTATTGTTCTTTGCTGCTGCTGATTGTAAGTTACTATAACCCCAAATTCAATTCACTATAACCATACATTCAAATGACAGTGGTGATGATCCTGCGAGTATATGCAATGTGGAATCGATCCAAAAGGATCCTTTATATCCTGTTGTTCCTTTATGTGCCACAGGAATTGGTTTCCTTCATTTTTACAGGTGTCTTTGACAATCCTAATACATACTTATCAGGTATGTCTAGAGCTAAATTGCCTGCATTACTACAATCTCACATCTCTCTGCCACTATTTCCTCTAGTTATAACTATTCAAGTGGCCAATTTCTCTGCTTGCAGCCATTCAGTTGGCAATGCCACACTAACGCTATCAACTCACTTGTGTGATGGAATCCTGCGAATTATTCTTAGCATCACACTATTCATTCTTGCTGTCACCCAAACCTTGAAGCAGTCAGTTGGGATGTACAAGGCAACCAAGCAGTGGCAACTTAACCAGTACATAAAACAACTCATAGGAGATGGAATTCTTTATTTCCTTGTGTATGTTTCCCCTTTTTGTCTCTTTCACTTCCATGCAGCACAAATACATACTGACCACCTAGATCTTTTTCCCCTAAATATCTAGATATGTGGTTTACACCATCACTGTAATACTCCCAAATGTTCCAGGAATAACAAGCACAAATCCAGTACTACTCTTTATGGCCTCACTTTCTTTACTAACCATGCCCCCCATGATGCCTCGGTTCATCATCAGCATCCGAGAGCTGTATGAATGCGACCTCCGCCGCCGCCGGGATGGGATCGACAGCGGATTTGGTGTCTTGTCGCAACCTCTTGCCAGTGGAAATGCGGTCGTGTCTGCGATTGCGATTGCGGATATCAACTCAGGACAGACGGAGGGTCAGGACCAGGACCGTCAGGTAGCGGAGGACGATGCGGAGGACTTGGAGGCCGAACAGTTGGGAGATGGTACACGTCAGGTGGTGGGGGGTGCCGCGGACGGCTCAGAGGCAATTCACGAAGTGTTGAGAGATGGTGCGTGTCGTGTTTGAGGGAGGATTTGCGAACTTGAAGAAGTCGGTGGACTCGGAGGGATTGCGGTGCTTTGAACAGTGACTCGGATATCTATTTCACCTATGCGTACTATGCCTCGTCCTTTGAGTTCTTGTACAAAGTCACCAGAATTCAACTTCTCCTTGGGCGGCCCGTGCGAATTTGGTTCTGTACTGCGAACAATTCCAGCCGTGGAATACTGTATTGTTTACAGCGTATACTTTGACAGTCCACCGTATCTTCAACTTGCAACCTGAACAGCGACTACATCTTGGCTCGCGTCCACTTCGTACGCCAGCGCTCCTCTACGTTATCACAAGGTCCAGACATGATCTTAGATTTATATACATGTCTCAAGCGACTACAAGCTGATGGCCTACGTGAGGATAAAGAGACCCGTTTTACAACCACTGGACAATGGCCGATCGAGTCTTTCGAGGAGCGCCCTTGTATCGGACGTTGACGGGCGATAAGATCAATCTTGAATCGTGAGATTTGTGCAGCTTCCTCGCTTCACTTTCGTTCTAACGTGTTTTTTTGCCTCACAGCAACGCCTCTTCCTTCAAGTTGTATCGAGCTTCCCCAGATCTCTCCATTTTTAGTGTCCATAATCCATCCTTCTTCCGAGCGACACAGTCTTCTGTCCTCACTTAATCTCAAATTTATCCTCTCCCACTCCAGTATTACATCGCCAGGCCTTCCGTGTGTGTGCCAGCGTTCGCCGCGCCAGTTCTGCACTCCCAACTCAGGTCCCGGAGCCGAACTCAGTCCTCTCATGCAAGGACGGGTCGCACATCTTCCATCGTTCCTCTCCTCTCCTCTCCATCCTTCCAGGCGTCTCCAGCCGAAATGGAGTGATCCTGTTCCGGGCTCGAGAGTTTAGTTCAGGGACTTGACGGTGCACGAGGCAGAATTATAGCGGACGAACACGCGGAACGTACGTAGAAGGGCAGAGATAAGACGGGATTGTTCAAGGCATTGCGAGTTGGGACGTTGCCGTTGGTTGTACTTGGTGCGGGGCCATTGTCTGGTCAGTCTGTCGTCCTCCGAGTCAGTCTAACTTTCTCGGACAGACGTCGGAGAGGACTCTCCCAATGAAGCAATCGCGTCAGACTTCGAACTCGGACTACCTCATGAGTCTTCCTGGTTCTAGCATCCATCAGGTCGCCCGACTCTTAAACACAGCGACACGCCTCTCGACGATCGTGTTGGGAGAAGCATCGGTATCACTTTCGCAGCTCTCGGACTGACGTCAGGTGGCCGTAAATTATTGATGAGCGTGAATTTTGTGTTGGGGAGGGGATTGATACTGGATTTGGTGTATTGTCCCAACCTGTTTCCCGGGCCAGTGGTGATGAGGTCATGTCTGTGATTGCTTTCGTGGACGTCAACTTGAACTCGGGCCAAGAGGAGGGGGAGGTACTAGTGGAAGGGGAGGCGATTCGACTAGAAGTGTTGGGAGATGGTTCACGTCAGATGGTGGAGGGTCATGCGAACAACTCGGACGCAGTTCAACTTGCCAGTGTGTTGAGAGATGTTGCATGTCAGGTTTGATGGGTCTTTCAAGTTGCGTGGAAGTCAGGGATGGTGGCACTTTGAACGGTGGCTCGGATATCTATTTGTACCTCATCTTTTGATGTCAACACGTAGAAATCGACTCCACTCCCGGGGAACTTCTCCTTGCCAATGAGCATCCGGTGCAGTAATTTGGTTCTGTGCTGCGAACAATTTCAGGAGCGACATGACTCGGACAGGGCTATCGTGGAAAAACATTGCATTGTTTGCATTCCTTGGGGCTTTCTACAGCGTATACTGATACTTTGCAAGAGCGACTACAGCTTGGCACACGTCCTACACTTCGTATTCCAGCGCTCCCCTGCGTCACCCCATACGCACTCGGACTCGCTCTGCCATGCCCATGCATCCTCAATCGACTTGCGCACATAGTCGAGTTCCTCTGGGCTGCCGTGTGCAGGTACAGAGAGGTGCGCAGAGAGGCGCTGGAAACTATAATAGCGACCGACGTCCTGAGATTGCTGAACGATGCTGTTCGCAAACGGCAAGCGGACTTCTTCATAAGTCTTGAGTGCCTCAGTCACGTTCCCCGGATGCGTTAATTCGTGTGTTAGCAGGCGCCCCAACACATATGCGTCCTACGGTTGTAGAGAGTAGTAAATCAATGCAACAGGCGGTGTTGGCTAGGTTACCCACCTCTATCGCCTGTCCTGCGCCTGCTCCAAAGTGCGGCTCCATAGCATGAGCCTACGGTGTCGTCAACCTCTGTTAGGTTTACCAAAGCCTGAGATAAAACTTACTGCATCCCCAAGTAAGACAACTTTGCCGTCTGTATAGTGGGGTAATGGCCGGAGGGAATGCAGCGCCCATCTTGACGGCCTCTCGACGCACTGCGATTGCCGTCAGAAAAAAAGTAAAAGTAACCGACGAGGATATTATCACATACCTTCGCTAATGCTTCAGACGGAACCTCCCAGCCTTCGAATTGGTCCATAATCTCCTTTTCTGAAACGTCCATCACCCAGCGACCCTCGAATGGTGTCCCAAATGCATCACAGTTGTGATGGAAAATAACAACATTGAGCAGTCGCCCCTGGGAGATGGAATATGTTACAATATGCTAGAGGTTAATCAGCCACGAAGATTCCGAAGCTGCGTGACCCCTACTTTATTCTTTCCAAGATGCTTTGTGCAGAAAGTAAGCATTCCACTAGTGCAAACTGGCAACGTGCCTTACCATCGTCAGGCCAGTCGGCAGTTCAAAGTCGGGGTACTCCTTCAGTAGTTTCGTAGTCGGCACTAGGTTTCTATAAACCAGGCTACCCGTCCACACAGGATCAATACATTCCAGCAATAACCTCTTTCTGGAGTCATCGTCTAGGATCGAGGAAGCTAGTTTCTGGTACATGGATTTGCGCGTCGCTGAGCGAAGACCATCGGCCCCCACCAACACATCCGTAACGGAGCTAGAGCCGTCAGAGAAATACAGTGTAATTTTCCCGGTTTCGGAATTGACGTCGTAGGATGCGAGTCTCTTGGATGTGTGGATTTTGCATGAAGCAGGAACATTCCGCAGGAGGAAGTCGACCATATCTTTTCTATGGACCATCAACGACCCACCTGGAAGACATAAGAAGTCAAAAACACTATGAGCCATTGAATACACGTCCTCACGTTTCAAACTCCTCGAGAACCAGTGATACCCATCTCGTTGATCAGATTTTCTGAAACTCGGGCCTAGAAATTTACTGAAGTTGTAATGGAAATTACGGAGACGGGAGTTCGACAGACCGGTGTTTTCCCGTGGAGGTCCACCAGCCATCTTGATGAGCTCGTCATACAACCCCATCTCTTTCATGATGTCCATGGTCCTCCCGAAGAATCCGATTCCGGCACCAATTGTGGTGATTGTGGGACCAGCTTCAAATATCTCAGTCGGTAGGGCGCCATACTTCCCGATAACCAATGCTAGCGTCAGCCCGCCTATTCCTCCCCCACTACAGCGAGGTTAGCCTCGCCAAGTATGTTGTACTGGACCAGAGCTTACCAGATGGACACATGGAACGCCGACTTCATAAGGACGTCAAGGCAATGTGAGATGACAATGTGAGACAATGGTTTGTGCGAGAATTGGGTGCTTAGCGGCGCACTCACAGGATCCGGCACTAACATCAGCCGAGCTTACACCGCGACGCTTTGGAAGCCCTAACAAAGGTCATCCATAGATAATGGCGCGGTCATGATCCAATGTGTGAATCTTCCTCCGGAATTCGGATCCTGTCAACGGCAACAGTTTTGTTCAGTAGTCTAAGGCCTGACCAAGCCCCGGGCCTGAAAACATTGGTGCTTTGGAACAACACCCTTGCTGACACAGAAAGCGTGGGTACGTATGATGAAGTGGTGCGGCCTTCGCTGAAGGCACGAGGGCAGGACTTCTTCCGAATCTTCCTTACATCATGTACATCATGATGGTGTTTCATTCTTTTCGCACCTTTTCGAGGCTTGTTCGGAACGTACAACTTGAAGTGTAGACGTATTACGTAAATAACGGTTTGGCAACGTGGCGCGCCGACGCGTCGCGCATCTTCCCGGGACTTGTCCGACTCGGAGCTGAGTCGTGATGCACCCTCGCAACACGTATGCCTTCCCTCCCGACTTTCTGGGACTTGCAAGGCGATATCCACCTCTCCGGCCACAGTATGTTCTCTTTTTGGAACGAGGAACAACCCCATAATTATGACTGAAGTGTGTTCTTGACGCACACAGGACCTACCATCGATTTCAAGAGTGCCCCTGCACAAAGGTCAGAGAAAATGCACCCTTGACATTGCCACAGATTGTGCTTAGTGACTGAAAGACGGTTGACGGAGGCGTTGCTTTACCTAGACTTTAATTTCAGTCTTACCCTTCCCGACAATCGCCTGTGTCCACCTGTAAGTTATCGTTCTTGGGTTGGTCATACACAACGATGACCGTACATCTTTTCTTAGGTACCGAACAGGTGTGTCCTTTGAGTTATTTTGCATTTATAGACACCAACCAATGTTTCCAAGGTTGAACTATGTGCTCTGGGTCCAAGACATTGTAAAGACGTTCGTTCTCGGAGATGAAGTTGTTCGGGGGATTGACATGTGCGCATTATCGAATTCAGTCACATTTGACCCTCTCATTCACGAAGCAGTGGAACCGGGGCCTCCGCCATATATCCTCTGTTGGCTTGTCGCTTAGAACCAAAGTGGTCCTTTGTTGCTACTGGTAAGCACCCCAGACCGTTTTCTCTTCGGCCGAGGTTCAATTAGTCCTTTCTTAAGACATCGATAACGAATCCCTCGCGTCGGCTCGGCAAAATGTCGAGAGAAACGGCCTTACTGACAGAATTGCTGTAGTGGATATGTCTTCTAGCGAGTCAATCTTGAAACCACTAGAAGGTGCCTTTACAGTACCGTACATCCTCTACCATGGATATAACGAATATCTTGTGACTTATTTAACGACAGGTTTCACTTCTCAATGTGCAATCCGCCTTTTTACGCCAGCATGGAAGAAGTCGCTCAATCGACAGAAGCAAAGGAATACGGACCGAGCGCGGTAAATCTTGTGGCAGGCTCTCGATAACCCATGATAACCTTTTGTTCAAGGTATGCACAGGTGCCGAGCACGAGATGGTAACACCCGGAGGCGAAGCTACATTCGTCTCTCGTATGTTCGCAGAAAGTCTACGTTATAGAATGCAGTGCAGGTTAGCCCTTTTTGACTGCTGAGGTATTTAAATTAATGTTCATTAAAGATGGTATACCTCGATGCTCGGGAAGATGTCGTCTCTTCCTTTGATAGTGCACCTTTTACGAGTGCACCAAGTAAGGTCTGCGCCTTCGTTGACCGTGCATGACTAATCTTACGCTCAACCAAGGTCGACAACTATGCTATCACAGAATTTGTTCAGGGGCAAACTCGACGATGGGCAATCGCCTGGAGTTTCGGAACTCTCCGGCTTCCAGACGTGCGTAAATATCTCAGCTCCTCGAGCTATCAATAACGCAACACCACATCACAGTCTCTCGCGCGTATTTCCAACCCCACACTACAAAGCCTTATGCCTTCCCGCACGAGTCTCTATCAACACGTAGGGAATATCCGGTCATTGGAGCTCCTCTATAACAGGCTCCTTCAAGTCCTTGGAGCGATCGAAGGCGTTCATGTAACTCCAGAACCCTCCGACTCGACCAATATTCCATCCATTCTCGTAGTGGCGACCGAAGTTACTTGGTCCCGGTCCGCGCGGAGGAAGAAAATGGCCCCTCAGGTATCTCAGAAGACTTGCCAGCGATCAATCATGATGCAATGTCGGATTACTTGTGCGGACGGCCCACATCCGATGGGTGAGAAGCAGCACGCTCCCGGTCTACATCTGGTGTATCAATGGATCGATGGGAGCGACCGTGGGGTTCTGGAGAGCTTTGTCAGTCACGTCAACCGCAAAGTCACCGCTGTGGTTTGAACCTCTCCTCTACCCTCCCCGTCAAACCAGGTTCTGTATCTAATCCTCCAGCACCTGGAAACCCTTGTGAATGACGGTTACAGCGGTACCAACATCAAGGACTAACAGGTGTTGTGTTAATTATGTTCACGTCATGTTTAATACTTTATCAACCCCATCCTTGTTAAGAACGTTGATCTCTTACTTCCTCGCGATCGTGATTGTAAACCTATCCTGAGACTCCGGGACCATGAACCCAGTCGAGCGCTACCAACTAGTCGGTTTCCAGGGGTTGTGTAGGCTTGACTAGTGGTTAAAGAAGTGGGTACAATTTCAACCAAACGTCTGTCGGCTCTGGTGATCCGCATGATTGCGGTTGGTCGGTTCGGTACATGACCCTCAGCTATGCCCAGCGAACAGCAACACAACGAATCCTAATCCTAATTCCAAGTAATAGTAGTGCATAATGATACATACATACATGAGATGCGTCTAATATAGAATGCCCAAAAGCTCGGGGCCATACTAGGGTAATGTGTATCGACAGGAAACGGTAGACATCCAGGAATCAGAAATCCTCGTTTAGTGAACTAGCGCATCGAACATCACCCACTGACAAGTAAACCCAGAGTGAATCACTCACAAAGTCTTATGAGAACCCCCCCTTGCCAAGGGGTTCGTATAATTCACGTTGGCCTTGGCGTAGTCCGACATCCGCTTCTCGAAAAAGTTGGTCTTGCCTTGCAGTGAAATCATGTCCATAAAGTCAAAGGGATTTTTGGCATTGTATACCTTGGTGTTGCCGAGCGATTCCAGCAGGCGATCAGCAACGAATTCGATGTATTGACACATGAGCTGAGCGTTCATGCCGATCAACGCCACCGGCAGAGCGTCTTGGAACAACCATAAGCAAGGTGACCCGAGCGAGCATATAGGGAACATACCTGTCAGGAACTCTTGTTCGATTTTGACAGCTTCTTTGATGATGCGCTCGATGACATCAGGGTGTGGCCGGCGCCTGAGATGAGTGAACAGCAGGCAAGCAAAGTCGGTATGCATTCCCTCATCGCGGCTTATGAGCTCATTAGAGAAGGTGAGACCTGGTATGAGACCACGCTTCTTCAACCAGAATATGGATGCAAAGGAACCAGAGAAGAAGATCCCCTCGACGGCAGCAAAGGCAACGAGGCGCTCGGAAAACGTGGAGCGCCGGTCGGCGATCCACTTGAGAGCCCAGTCGGCCTTTTGCTTGATACACGGTATGGTTTCGATAGCGTCAAAAAGATACTCGCGTTGGGCCGCGTCCTTGACGTATGTGTCAATGAGAAGAGAGTATGTCTCGGAGTGAATGTTCTCCATCATAATTTGGAAACCGTAAAAGGAGCGAGCTTCTGCGAATTGGACTTCATTGGAAAAACGCTCGACCAGGTTTTCGTTCACAATGCCGTCTGACGCAGAGAAGAAGGCAAGAACATGCGAGATAAAATGACGTTCGTTGTCGTTGAGACGATTGTTCCAGTCAAGGATATCATTTGACAGGTCTATCTCTTCGGCGGTCCAAAAGCACGCTTCCGCTTTCTTGTACATTCGCCATATCTAGATGGATGGTCAAACACGGAAGAAAGCAGAAGGTGGTGTACAAACTTCGTGATGTCTTATAGGAAAGAGCACGAATCGACGCTTGTCCGGTTTCAACAGAGGTTCCTCGCCTGCCAAGTTACCGCATGAGCGACGACTCAACGGCCCAAGCCAGAAGACGTACACTCGGGTAGATCCACCTCGCCCACAAACTTATTATAATTGTGATCTCTTGTTCTAGATTCGTTGAGAATTTCGGAGAGGGGTGAATCCATATTGGAGTCATCAATGATTATACGGCCGGCATCGCAGTCTGACTTGGGAGAACCTAGCGACAATGTTGCAGTAGCCTCTATGATCTATGGAAACATGAGGGTCAAGAAAGTATTATCATAAATCATCACCTGCCTGCTTATCGGAGACACGATTACAAGAGCGTGTCATCAATGAGACAGATGGAAGACATCAAGTTTCAAGCTTCAAGGACGTGGTAATGACAAAGATACTCGGGTACGCGCGGAGCCGGTGTTAGGGGTCGAAATCTGGGGCTGTGCAACAACTTGAGGGTCGTCACACAAAATATCACCTCGAATTGGAAGCTTGGAATGTACCTAGATAACCCCACTATCGGAGTCGAAGAACTATCGTACAACAGTACTGTTCGATGATGTACACTGGCCGAGCGGTAAACTGGAATTAAGAGTAGTGCACTTCCTCGTGTGCATAAACAGAAGAGCGCGCGAGGAGAACTTGAAAGATCTTCTACTGCACTCGTACAGATTTCCGCTTCCGCTTCCGTAGCATGGCTTGGGGACCTGACGGAGGGACCGTGGGCGGGGGACTCGGTGGTCGGGTGAAATACTTTGATTGTGCGAGGACGCTTAGGATAGTGGTGGAGATGTAGTGACCAAAGATCCCGACCGTAGCCCCAAAAATGCACGCGACAGCGCAGAATACGTAGACCGGGTAGAACGCAACTGCAACCGTACGGATGATCGAAAACGGGGTGAACAGCACGATGTCGAGTGCAATTTTGAGCGTGATGATGATGGGCAAGAGTAACGCGTGGATGATGGACCAGATGATGCGTAGCGGATACACCATGGCGAGAAGCAAGCGAACCCCGAGACGAACAAAGAGAGATGACCCAGTTAGGGCCGACTGTAATAGCGGGAGAAGCATGGCAATTGGAGGAGGTTCCCCCGTTTGGGGGACGTTTTCAACCGTCCCAGTCATTGTTGTCGCTGACATGGCTGCAAACGTGACTCTCGACTATTATTTCCGCTCCTAAGGAGATATATGTCAAGCCACCATAAAGCAAAGCGTGAAATACTGAAATACTGACCACCCCCGTGGATATGTTAAGAATGCCTGAGTTGGTCGTGCTTGGTCTCGTTCAGAATCAGATGTGGCTGGACGTGTCCCGTCCTGATCGTACAGTTATCACGTGAGGGCATTCAACCGTATCTCGACTCGAGTTTTTACATGAGCAGTACATAAATTGCAACGTCTTATTTCTAAGAGGAAAGCGGGTCATGCATCATGACCCATGTCGTTCTCGCCAAAATTCACGGTGTCTAATCAAGGGCCCAAGGTTGAAGTTATCGTCGCCATGATGAGCTGCCTATAGCTCCGCCGAGGCAGTTCCAGAGCGGCAACAGATAACATCAAGCGTGCGAGCTGGGGCGAGGCACGGACCGATGCAAAGCCAACACAGAAGGCAGAGCAACCTGACAATGTCGCACAAGGACGTAGTCTAAGTGCCCAAGTGTCTGGAAACCACCTTCGCGTCTGCTGTCGCTGGGCCATTCATGACGAGGGGATGCGACAGTGGCCACAACGAAGCATATACAATCACACTGCTGCCATGATCCGAATGAATATCACAACAAAAATGATGAAATGAAGATGCATTCCATTCTCATGCGATTTGAGAAATCTAATCTGTGAAAGCGCGTCAGAGATACTGAATTCGCATGCAAGAAGGATTCCTACCTAGCATAATAACGTAATTACTGTTGCACCTACTTCAACTGGGTGAATAGTTTTGGTCCTGCACAAGCCTGCGGAGGACATGAAGCTTCCGTGAGAACCATACGAGCAAAATAACATACGTCGACACAGTGCATCATGCTTTACACGTCAAAGTTAGCATTTGAACAAGCATAGTCGGTACAACACGTACTGGACTTCCGTTAGACAAGCGTAATTAGAACCATGTCAGTCTCGTAGCCAAGAAGAAAAGGGTGACAAAAACGTACATCTGTTAGGAGTACCGTCAGCTCATAGCAACGGAAATATGTGGGTGACTTACAATTCCTCCACACAATCCTCGCCCTTGTATCCTTCGCCTGCCGAGACCTTCTCTTGACAATGCTCAAAGTGTCGCGTCAGGGGTGCACACTTGGTCGAGCTTTTGCATTCGTCACGGATCACCGGGTGCAACTGAGGAGAAAAATCATGAGCATGGATACGAAACAAGTTGTGCGGTTCACACTGACGTCTTCTGGCTCCTCCTCCTCCTCGACTGTAACCTGTTCAACAACAACTTCTGCCTGCGTTGACTCTACAACTTCCTCCTTCTCCTCCTCCGCATCTGCGTGGACGACGTTTAAGAAGGACGAAAAAAAGGACGAGAGAGCCATTGACGCGACTTGTGGATATGGTGTTCACCCACAGTCTTCGCAAGTTCACGGGTCGGACACTTTAGTCGCCGCTTGAAATTCTATCATGCTGAATTACCTTTTGCACCAGCCTTTCCTCATGATACGCTCAAGGATACATTCGTGCAAGTCAGCTGCTGTAAGATATCTTCCAAACCAACCCATAAACCCCATTTATCGATGAGGGCGGTTCCCTACAACTTCGCGGCTCCCAATCCAGCTTGCACCGAGCTTGCGATGAAGATTGGAAAGAGCGTATTGAGATGGAGGCGGACTGCTTTGAACTGCCTGTTTGGCATTTCGCTTGTTTGACGACGTCAGTAAGTCGGCTTCCTTCCACGGCTGGTCACAATTATACTCATTTGGCGACCACCTGTGGGCAGCATCGTTCGTCTGACCGATCTTTCGCATTGCCATGTGAAATAAGACGAGAAAATATTCCTCTTCCACCTGACCGACTCGGATCCAGTGTTGACTCTGCGAGTCGTCGTAGCCGTCGCATGGCTTCGGCCATGTCGATAAGGTGAGGTCATGCAGATTTAATGTGGTCGTTGGCCATTAACCAGAGAACCTCTTCCTCGGTTTCAGCGGATGGATTTGTCTGATCCTGCACGATTACCGCAACCCTCCAGGCCATCGAGCCTTGGGTTTGGGCATTCGAACACGACCCACCGTGACTCACCCTTCCAACCCTGCGCTGGACGAAGCGAATGTCATTGCCGCGTTATTCTAGATCTCAGTGATGCCAATACGGACGACCGACGACGAGAAAGACTTGTGTTTCTTGCCGTCTGCGAGCATTCTCCATCCGTATAATGTATCAATGATTACTCAGAGTACACTAGCACCTCCAACTATCCTCCGTTCGAGCGGAAAGGCAACCGCTCCCTTTCCTCGCCGAATTCCGTCATATTACCGACTTGATGAGAATGATCGCCCCTACCCCCCCCTCTTGTCGAACCCGCCCCTTTCCCAAATCACCCGCGCGGCAAATTTATCCAAGGCCTCAGTCGTCTCCCGTGCATCACCTCGGGCGTCTTGGGTTAGGGAAGTCGGCAACTTGACAGTGCAACCAACCAATATCAAAGACCAATATGACGTGGCCCGTGGAGGTGATGGACCGTTTCTGGGGTCTTCGATGTTGGGGTTACCTCCCTTTACAACTGCTTCAAGCTCTATTCAATCTTCGGTCGAGTGCGGATGCAAGGCCTTCCTCGACAAGTAGCCACGTTAACCGCGCGCAGGCTTTCCCCCGCTTATCTCCCTCGGCCGTTCTTCGTCAATCCGGCAGGATCCCCTCAACTGGGAGGGTGAATGAACTCCGTTGGCTCCACTCATTCTCTCCTTGTTCTCGCGCACACGTCCTTTGGTTTTCAACGTCGTTGCGAGTTATCCCATCATGACATCCGACCCGGGCAGACCCCTTTGGGGCACTATGTGCGATCTGGGACACGGCGCCCTACTCGGTCGACCGTCATCCGCCCTGGCGAGGTGTCTTATATCGAAACACGATCAGATGTTCGTTATAAAACCTATACATTTATGCTTTGTGTTCCTATATTCGAGGGAACAAGAACATGGTCATCATGGGAACACAGTGTAACTTCCATTTATTGTTTGATTTCATCTCATGATTTGATTAAGTTTTCACGAACTGCAGAATTGAAGCTATCGTATCTGAGAAACATTTAATGCCGCTTTTCGCGACTTCAGTGCTACAACATTGGCCCACTCCAACGCCGTGATATGCTTCTTGATGATCATCGCTGCTAGAACGGCGCAGGTGGTTGTCTTCATCAGTTCCGCATTTTTCCGCTGAAATGAGGTGGTCATGTAGCATGGATGATGAATGAAGGTGAGTTTTGTGTCATCAATGGCAGGGCGCGTCTGATTTTCCGCTGGAACTAGATGTGCATCGGCTCCATTCGAAGTGTGGGCACGGAAGGGGCGCTGATGATCATTCGCCACCGACATTCAAATGAGCAACAATTGGGCGTTTTTGGTTAATGGTAGCACCCTGAGATGATAGACTGGTAGAAAGTTCAAATTCGGCGCAGCTGAGGCTTCTTATTTGCTACGGGAAACGGTGAGATGATCTTGATCTTGAATGAAAGCCATCTTTTGACCGCAGAGCTTTGTCTGATGCTGTGTACCCGCCAATTCTGTTCTCTGCATTGCATTGCGCCGCGCCACACCACGCCCGCATCATGTACCTTGTACCTTGTTCTTAACAAGTCATCAAGCAAACAGTTAGTACTACGGGTAGAAGATATAACTGCCGGGAAAATCCAAGCCGGATCACTTGCAACCACCCTCTACTTGACCCTCATACTTTCTGTCCTCAATCAGACTCGGATACTCCTCTTTTATCTTAACCTGTCATGTCCTCTGATGTGCAGTCTGCTATGGAGCTCCTTCAGATGAATGACTATGCATCACGTATGGTCCACTCATGGTTTTGGCCTCATTAATCTCAGATCAATGCAGTTGTGATGATCACTCTTGTCACATATGACTATGGTGAGTGATAGACTTCTGCATACCCTCCACATCAAACTGATGGCCATTGCAACACTACCATTAGTTCTCAGCTTTTCAAAAGAGGTATTGCATTTTGTTGTCCACATCTAATTTGTTGGCTGACAATATTTTGAAGGTAGACTATGTTTGGGTAAGGAAGCCACAATTATCAAGCAAGTGTGAAGCTCCTTACAGTCCCACAGAACAGAACCTGGACCTGGGTCTCCATGATGTTTGTTCTGGTGTGTATAAGTTATCTCATTGGTTGTATTTTAAATTGAAAATCATGTATGTAGGTCCGTTATATTGGTCTTTCTTGGGCTATGTAGGTCTATTTTTGCTATTATATATTAAATTACACAGCTGACAATGGAACCATGCTCAAGTTTCAATGGCCTCTGTATGTTCTAAGTCAGTTAAATTGGGATTGACTCAGCTGATTGGATATAATCCAGGGGGTAGTATCTTTCTGTCTGGCTCTGTGAAAGTGAGCTTTTCTGTTTGATCATTGTCCATTGTTAGTGACTATCTTTTGATAGATGTATGCATCTAAATTCTGGTTGTCCATTGCATTGATCACAATTTCCTAGGTGTAAGCACACCAATTTACTGCCCTCTGCATGATGAATATAAACCATGAATAATTCAAAGGTACTGTGATTGATGTACTATGTAACTATCTGGGAATTTCCAATATTCATTGCTGATATTCATTGCTGCAGCTGATTGTGAGTGACCACATCCTTTTATTCTATTCTCCCTACTAATAATCATGTTGTCAAATTACAGTGGTGATGATCCTGCGGGTGTATGCAATCTGGAATCGATCCCAAAGGATCCTTTATATCCTCTTGTTCATTTATGTGCCACAGGTCATTCTTTCCTTCATTTTGACAGGCATCTATAACAATCCAAGTACATACTTATCAGGTAGGTCTTGAGCTAAACTACATGCATCCCTCCATCTCATGCCTTTGCCACTCATTCCTCCAGTCACAACTGTTCAGTTTATCAATTTTGCTATCTGTGATGATTCAGTCAGCAACATCACAGTGGTACTTGCAAGTCACCTGTATGCAGAAACTCTGCGACTTGTCCTCAGCATTGCACTCTTAACTCTTGCCATTGCCCAAACCTTAAAGCAGTTGGTGGCAATGTACAGAGCAACCAAGCAGTGGCAACCTAACCAATACCTGCAACAACTTGTGAAAGATGGAATTCTTTATTTTTTTGTGTATGTCATCTCTTTTTCGTCTTTTTCATTCCACACATTATTATGTTCTCCCATTCACTTTACTCTCAAGTACCTGCAGATTGTAATACTAATCACTGGATGTTTGCACCTCAAAATCCAGATATGTGTCTTACATCATCTTTAATCTACTCCAAGATGGGCCAATACTAAACAGTACTTCAATAATCTTCCTGGGGATGGTTTTTTACCCGACCATAGCCCTCATGATGCCTCGGTTCATCATCAGTATACGAGAGCTGTATGACCATGACCTCCATCGCCACTCACACGGAATTGACACTGGATTCGGTGTGTGGTCACAACCTGCTACCTGTGAAAATGCGGTCATTTCTGCGATTGCATTCGCGGATATCAACCAGGGACAGGGGGTGGGTCAGGTGGTGGAAGGTGACATGGAGGACTTAGAAGTCCTGTGTGGAAACCATATCTTAACCCATGCTGTGGACACATGAACATAGGTGCCCTGCATTGCCTTCCGCCACACCATACGACCTATGCCACACAATTACTAAATAAGAAATCATATGAAATATCTAACACGTACGGTAGGACATATAACTGCCAGGAGACTCCAGAGTCGGAGTCCAGACTGAATCACTCGCAACTTCCCTCTCACACAGACATTGTCGTTATGTCCTCTGATGTACAGCCCCATCTGGGGTTTCTCCAGATGAATGACTATGTGTCAGGTATAGTAATTCATGTCTTTGGTCATTAATTAATCTTATAGATCAATGCAGTTGCAACAATTACTGCTGTCATATATGATTATTGTGAGTGATAGACTTATGCATGCTCTTCATATCAAACTGAGATGACTGTTGCAAATCTATGACTGTAGTCCTCAATTTTTCCAGAGAGGTGTTGTATTTTGCACTCCACATTCTGTTCATTGACTGAGAATGTTTTAAAGGTAGACTATGTGTGGGTGAGGAAGCAACAATCATCAAGTGAGCATGAGGTTTCTTACAGTCCCCCAGTGCAGATCCTGGACATGGGTCTCCACTATATTTGTTGTGGTATGTACATATAGAACTTAGATATCACTTCATTGCATGCCAGTTCTGAATTTTCAATGCTACAGGTCCGCTATATTGGCCTTACTTGGGCTATGTAGGTCTATTATTTCTGCAGTGCATGTCATTTTACAAGCTGATAATGAAACCATGCTTAAGTCTTGGAACCATCTGTATGTTCCAAGTCTGTTGATCTGGAAGCTAATGGATTTGATCAAACATGTCTACAGTTTATACTACCTTTGTGCCTGATTCTGTAAAAGTGAGTTCTTCTGCTTCATGTCTTATTTATTCATAATGATTGTTGTTTGGTAGATGTATGCATCTAAATTCCAGTTGTCACCTATATTGATACTTTTGTAGGTGTTAGTGCCAATTTACTGCTCTTTGTAATATGAGTATAGCTAAGCATATTATATAGGTACTGCAATCCTTCTGGTAGCTAACTGGGGGTTTCCTATATTCCTTGGTGCTGCTGATTGTGAGTTATGATCCCTTCCAATTTCATTTTCCCTAATCATGCTTTCAATTACAGTGGTGATGATTCTGCGTGTGTATGCAATGTGGCATAGATCCAAAAGGATCCTTTACATCTTGTTGTTCATTTTTATCCCACCAATTATTGTTTTCTTTGTTTTTACAGGTATCTATAACAATCCCAACAAATACTTGATAGGTGTGTTTGGAGTTAAATTACAGCAATCTTATACCTCTCTACTCACTTTCTTCTCCAGTAACAACTGTTCAAGTTTCCAATTTCTCTATTTGCAAAGTTTCCCTCCACAATATCACACTCACACAAGCAAGACATGTGTACAATGAAATTCCACGATTTTTCCTCAGTGTTTTACTTTTAATTCTTGCTGCTTTTCCAACCTTGAAGCAATCAATTGAAATGTACAAAGCAACCAAGCAATGGCAACCTAACAAGTACATGCAACAACTTGTAGGAGATGGAATTGTTTATTTTGTTGTGTATGCCTTCCATTTTTCCTACTCTTTCATACCATCATATTTTATCACTCATCTTACTCTCAATTACCTGCAGAAGCTAACCATTGGATTTCCTTGAATATCCAGGAATGTGGCCTACAACATTGTTGTCCTCCAAAATGGGCAAACAAGCAGCATTTCAATACTCTTCTTGGGCTTCTTTTCATTAATAACTATAACCCCCATGATGCCTCGGTTCATCATCAGTGTGCGAGAGCTATATGACCGTGACCGTGGGTACCAGCAGGGGATTGACACCGGATTTGGTGTGTTATCACAACCCGTTGCCGGTGAAAACGCGGTCGTGTCAGCGATTGTGTTCGCGGCTGTTAACCCAGGGCAGGAGGATGGTCAGGTGGTGGAGGGTGATGCAGAGGACTCGGAGGGAATTCGACTCGAATTGTTGGGAGATGGTGCGCGTCATGTTTGAGCGAGTAATCTGTGTAGAAAGCGGGGAAGGAAGGTGGTGCTTTGAATGACGTGCCTTGGATATCTATTTCACCTATGCATATGCTTCGTCTTCTGTGTACAACGTGTAGAAATCGTCTCAAGGGAATGTCCCCTCTGGCGACTCACGCAATTTGGCTCTGTGGTGTGACCAGCACATCATTCACATCCTCTAGGGCCACTAGTACAATAAAAGATACTATCATCAAGAAAAATGGGGGGCGTCACGACCACACGTAATGGAGGGATGAGCACGGGTGCCTGTTCCTATCATGCACGGCACTAACCCGTGGGTCCATGTACCTCGTTCAGTCGGCGAGCCGTCCGTGTGGTCGGCTTTCCACGCAGGGGCGCAATGAAGCCAGCGAACCTACGGCGTTTTGATGATACCCCAGCTCGGAGAGTGGGCTCGCAACCCAAACAGGACTGTGACGCAGACGAAGAAGCGCTGGATGGCAACGTGGATAAGTGGGGTATTTCCTACCCAAGGCTCCCAAGCGTACGCACCGAGAAGACGGAGAAGTCTTGCTCGGCATCGAATATTAATGCCAGATTCGGACGTCGTCCTGCGCGTGATGGTGAGGGCCACGGTGTTCGTACAATCTCCAGGAATGTCTACCCACCACGCACATGGGAGGACCCAAAGTTGGGGTGGCTTCGTTGGCTCTGGTGACGGAAGGATGCTGATTGTCTTCAGATGGCGCCATCCGATGATGTTCGAGTCATTGACAAGGTCTCAGGCTGATAGTAGGTTGGACCGAGGCTTTATGCTTTCCCGTGGCTATCGGTCTTGCGGGCGCATGACGTCGCCTTCGTCTGCACGGACCGCGCTTTAGTCCTTGAATTTCAGGTCAATACGCGGGTCGAAGTATAGTATGGTCACACGACACACCGAGGAAGAACGGTCGACTCGTCCTCACTTTTTCGCAGACCACCACGGAACAGATGGTCACCATTGGCACTGTATATATCCCGAGTTTTATACCACCCCAGTGCCATGACTCCAATATCGCGTTGATTCGCCTCAAGGTCCTTGGAGAATCGCTGGTGGGTTGGGAAAAAAAAAGTCTCGGCGCCAAGCTGCAATTTTGTGTGATCTTCGTCAGGTATTGTTGCTGTGGCTGGCCGCTGCCACATGTGTGGTTGGGTATGAATGAGTTGAGCACAACTGCCTCGGAGTTATGAGCCGCACTGGCAAAGGGCGCCTGGGCTTGGATTTATGGCGGGAGCGTACTCAAAAGAAGATGACCCTGTCAGGGTAATTAAACAGAAGTGGTGACGTCGAAACTGGCGATTCGCTGGCCCATAAGATGACCGATTTGGTCTGGGAGCTAAGAATATCCAGGAGCTGGGTGCAGTCTTGGCACGCTGAGATGTTGTGGACTCGTGGGGCCGATGACGATCAAGGATTCGAGGGCTCTTGGTTCAATGCCGCAGACACGCCTGTCAACGACGTCACCAAGGCCTCAGGACAACTCAACGAATGTGACGGCCCGCTCGCAACCTAGGTAAGCGCGTTCGTGCCAGTGAACGGTCAATCTCCTCGCAGTTAGTCTAATTTTCAAATAAATTCAAGCACCATTTGTTGATGTAGGCCGGCTCCCTACAACTTCGCGGTGGACTGGCAAGAGCGCATTGCGATCGAAGCGGGGTGCTTTGCGCTGCATGTTTGTTATTTTGCTTCTCTGACGATGTCAGTAAGTTGTGTTGGCCGTGACAAGGTCCTGATGTTCGGAACACCGACAGTTACCAGTGACGCGTGCACTTTTTCCCAGACCACCGCGGAACTAGCCTGGGTTCAAGTTAGTCCAGTTCCGTAAACTCGAATATCGTGACGAGTCGTCGGAGCACAAGCTACATAAACTTTTTGTGTCTACGTTCCCAACAAGGCTCAACCAGTGCAAACGATTTGAAATGGAAGGTGCGTGTCGTGCAAATTACACCGTAGGTTTATCCGGTTTGTACGAGCGGGGTCGTTCATTCCAAGCAACCTGCCATGCCTCACACCCGGAAGCAGTGCGTATCTCGTTGAATTCGCCATCGTCGCATGTTTCACTCTGATCCTGATTCGCTCAGAGAAATGCAAGAGTAATGTTGTGTGGGTCGAGTTCATCGTATACTCCACAATGTGGAGAGCGTTCTCCGATATTCCCTTTTCTTCGACTTATCAACGGAGGGTTGTACCACGCGCCCGTTTGAACGTATGATCCTAAAATATTCTTATCACCCATGACTCAAAAACATTCCACAGTCCGACAAGACCGTCTGTGCCGAAATCGTCTATAGTTGACTCACTATCTTTGTTATCTTGCTCCGATTCTTAGCGTGGAGTCGACGGGAAGAAATCTAAATGGCCCAATGCTGCGCACTCGACCCCTGATTGACACTTTACCTGCTTATCCATTGGGAAGACACTCGAACGGGTCCCACCTGACTTCAATGGTGGTGAAGGCTAAGAATACTCGACAGGACATGATAAGAGCCGTGCCTCGTATTTCAAGCTCGTCGTCTCTCATTTTCTCCCCGGACCTAGCGGACCTCCTGTGATGGACGCAACAACGTTCGAAAGTAGTCCCCGTAGCGCTTCCTACCTGCCTTCTCCTGCTCTCAAGGAAAATGGTTTTCCCTCCGAAAAAGACAACGAGAAGACGAGCACGCACCTGGATATTGTTTCCGTAGAACAGCAGGATATCGACCCTCCTGCTACTCAGACGATAAACACAGATGATCCTTTCCCCGTCGATCCAGATGCCCCAGTGGAGGAACATCAATTTACCTTCCGTGCAGCTATCGTTGGTTGCGCGCTTGGTGCTGTTATCGCCGCTAGCAATGTTTTTGAAGGCATGTTATGCTCTATATATCTGTGCACTTCCCTGACCTGATGTCCCCAGACTGGTTGGACTTTCGGAGCGTCCCTTTTCGGCGCAATATTTGGCTTCGCAATTCTTAAACCCCTGTCCACGTCTCTTCCGCGTCACCTAGGAGGCGGTTACTTTGGACCCAAGGAAAATAATGTTGCGTAGGCAGCTGCCACCTCGGCCGGATCACTGGGTTTACTCTTAAACTCTGGTTTTCCGGCCGCTTATCAACTCGGACTGCTCCAAGCGTCCCCAAGCCAAGACATTGGCCGACTGTTCACATTCACAATCTGTTGCGCCTTTTTCGGCCCGGCATTCTCCATTCCGCTCCGCAAATTCTATATCCTCAAACTCAAGCTCGTCTTCCCGACCGGCGTCGCCGCTGCATATACGATCCAGTCGTTGCATGTCGGCAAAAACGCGGTAGTGGAGGCAAGCAAGAAAACAAGGGCGCTTATTCTTTCGTTTTGTTTCGCTATCACCCTCAGGGTTGTGAGCGAATATGCGCCGGCGTTGCTTGGGGACTGGCACATCTTTTACACGCTCAACCGAATTGGCTGGACTTCGGCGATCGCGGCTGAGAGCTGGGTCAGTCCAACGCCTGCTGCGCTTCCATTTTACACTGATCTGAGCTCGACTAGGAATGGATATGGGAATGGACGCCAGCCTTTATTGGCGTCGGAATGCTGACAGGTATCAATGCATCGTATAGTTTCCTGGGTGGAGTACTCTTTTCGCGCACTTTTGTTCAACATTGGGGGCTCACTATTACCAGAGCTTCTTGGCGTGGGCTATCATCAGTAGAGGCATGGTTCGTTTTGTGGATCGCATGGTCGAGTCACGGTTTGAGAATTTCCTAGGCATCAGGTATCCCTGCGGACGACAGCATACCCAGTTATGTATATGAATTACTTTTCCATGTAAGCCGTTCCTTCAATGCTATCCATTAGATGCTGACGCCTCAGCTAGGACGCTCTCCGATCCGATCAATGATCCGTCTCCCAGATACTGACTTGTAATACCCTCCATTTCTCGCATTCGTCGCCTATCCAACGAGAACTAGGTTTGGCCCGGCACGATAATGCTACTCTGCACAAGCTTCGCTAAGGTGACTTGTAACGCGCGGTCGATCTACATGGCTCTTCGGGGGGTGGTCTTGAGCGTTGCTGACAAGCTCCAGCGGTTGCCTTCTGGCGACAGAACCAAGGAGGCCATTTTTGATCCCGTTCCCGAGAACAAGCGGGTGCCTCTGTGGATGTGGGGTTCGGTGTTGCTTGCAAGCATTATCATTAGCTGTGTCGTCATGGGCGTTCAGTTTGGTCAGAACGTCGGGGTTACACTGCTCGGTGAGGAGTGTGGTCATCTCACGCTTTCGCTCGCTCACTAGACTGCTAGCCATTCTTTTCGCGTTTCTCTTCAGTTTTATCGGGACCGAGAGTTGCGGTCGGACGAATATCACTCCGGTAACCGCAATCGGTTAGCTTGATTTTCGTTCTGCCATGAACTTCGCCCTGATATTGCGACCAGGAAACGCGTCTCAACTTGTATTCGGCGGTGTTGGCAAAGGAAATAACTACTCTCCAAAGCAGAATGAACTGCTTAACTCGCTTTCGGGTATGCTCGCGCTTGGTGAGCCCTTCCAGATGTCACTTGAATAACAGAGGACTAAAATTTATGACAGGCGCCTCAGAGCAAGGTTTGCATCCACTTTGATTCGATTCGTCAGCTCTGATCTTGTTTACCAGCTACGGACATGATCGTGGACTTGAAGGCAGCCCATCTTCTCCGATCTTCACCGAAAGCTGGCTTCTACGCACAGTTGTGTGTCGTGTCCATATTCATATCTGCTGGTGTCTATGTCGTGTTTTCGTCAGCATATCCCTATATCAATAGTCTTTCTTACGACACGTGCAGTTTCCCGATTCCTGATGTCCAGGTTTGGCGGGTATGTCGCAGTTGTTTCGCTTCATTCTGTTGCTGACTATTACGAACAGGCTATCGCGGTTGCAGTATCTTCTTCGACGTTGCCTATCCCGCCGTCCTCGGGCTATACAGCCATTGGACTTGGCGTGGCCTCTATCCTCTCGGTCGTGGTGAAATACAAATTAGTGCCTCCGAAATACCATGCATTCGTTCCGTGCGTATCACAACGAACGCGCTAGCTCTCAACGCTCACTCTGACTATTTCAGAAACTTCAATGCGATGGAAATTGCCTTCATTATGAGTAGGTTGCCACCTTTCTTAAAAACTGCGACAGATTGATCGCGAGATACGCAGATGTCAGCACGTACCCCCTAGCGATGTTCTTTGGGTCCACTGTGGCCTTCTTCTGGCGAAGAGGGTAAGTCCGATCTTGGCATGAGAAGCAACGATCTGCTGATGATCAATCAATCGCCAGCTACATCCGTAATTATCAGATGTACTGTTTTGCGATTGCGACGGGGTTCATCGCGGGAGAGGGTCTTGGTGGGATCGTTACTGCCATTTTGATGATTGCGGGTGTTTCTGGAGCGACGTATAGGACGACGGTTGGTTGTCCAGGAGGTGTTTATTGTGGATGAGGAAATGGGTCATAGTATGGACACTGACCATCGACAGTACTACTTAGTCATAGGCGTCATCCGGCGATCATGTGAGGCCCCTTACTCATCAGTACTAGTTGTCTGTACGCGCAATTTTCACGACGTCCGCTGTTCCGCATGTTCCGTCGCCTGAACCAAGTTCGCACTGCACTCGTCTCGTTCGCCACGAAATCATTCTCTACGACTGGCATCGACGCATCTCACTACCGCTCCGCAATGACTTCAGGTACTGCTTACAGCTCGTAACATGTGTACCCAAAAGCGCTCATAGCTCGCTCATGGGATTAGCATCGCAGCAGCCTGAAATCGCCACGTTTGCAGCGGGTTGTTTTTGGGGCGTGGAGCACATCTTTTTGAAGCATTACCCTCCCTCGGAGCACAAGGGGATCTTGAAGACTGCGGTAGGATACACTGGGGGCAAAGAGTCGTCGGTGAACCCGAGCTACCGGGAAGTGTGTGATGGCACGACGCAACATGCAGAGGCACTGAGGATCGAGTTTGATCCCTCTGTCGTCGCGTATGACGAACTCGTTGGTGAGTGTAGCATGGGCATGTTTTTTTTTTCGAGACTGATACCTCCCATCCAGAGTTCTTTTATCGCACGCACGATCCAACGACGGTGAACAGACAGGGTGGAGATGCCGGTACCCGTACGTCGTGATGATCGTGCCACTATCCCCTGACCCATTCATTGTATGCGTACAGAGTATCGGTCTGCCATCTTTACACACAGTCCCGAACAAGCAGCCATCGCCAAGCGTGTCACGGAGGGGGTCCAGGCCAAGCATTTTACGCCCAAGGGAAAGCGGATCGTCACGGAGATTCTCGAGGCTGGACCGTGGTATGATGCCGAGGAATATCACCAACTCTACCTTTTCCAGAATCCAGAGGGATATCAATGCCCTACTCACAGATTGCACTGGTGATGCTTATATACGTGGGCCCATCGAGAATAGTAAAGCAATGTAAGAGGTCCAATAGTAGAAATCAAGAGGTTCCACCACAAAAAACGCCTCAGAGGTGTGCAAGCCCGTCCCTTTACGATGTAACAAGGAGAGTGGTGCCGAACGGGCGATGTCAGCGCGAACCCGTTGTGGGGTTGCTCAACTCTCTGCACCGTCGTTTCTCTTCATTGGCGTTTTTGATTGTGGAAGAATCGAAGAAACCAATAACCGGAAAAAAAAGTTTATGAAGATCTCGTGTGGGAATGTATTACATGTACACCCCTATCTAACCTGACCACTGTATCATCGACTCGGCGTGTTCAACACGTTTGACAGAGCCATTTCGCAGAAGAAATTGCGGGAAGTATATTGTGGATGACTTGTTGAGACAGGTGAGTGCAAAAAGTGTCGCTCTAACCCCAAGAGATTTCGTGTCAGGTTCATGTCCACCGACTCGCAGTAACGCTGCTGTCTGGCAGTCACTCGCTTTGCGATAGACGAGTACCTGTCATGCATTTCCAAATCAGCCTGGCAAGCGCGAAGCAAGTCCTCGGATGCTAGCCCGAAACTACCAACTCCGTGCTTATATAACCAGGAACGACGGTCTCTTGACGCTTGCTTAGTTCCATCGCCATGCCCGCAGCCCACAAAGTACCAGAAACCCACCCAGTACGCTCCTTTTTCGCAGACCGCGATCCAAAGGCAGAGATATATGTCACCCACATCGACTCTACCGATGCATCCACACGAAAGTACGTCGACCACCCCCGTTCTGTGAGACGCCATGAGTGACGGTCCGGACATCCCAGACGCCACTTTCTAATGCTAGTAGGAATGAACATGGTCTGGTCCTTCCTCCTCACAAGACGGTTATATCGTGGCATGTCCCGGTACGGGGTTTGGTTTGTCGTTGGGAAACTGGCACCGAGGTGGAGCGCGACCGCACCGGACTTGAACATGGCACTCCTCGGCCATATCCTCTTGGACCTCTTCATCTTTTTGGTTCTCGTCCCTATTATACGTGATTTTCTCGATGGTGTCGCTACCCTGCGTTTCCGCCATGGATTTCCCCCGGAAGAAATCATTTTCCGTAAACCCAGTGAGTCTACCATAGCGAACATTGTTTCAGAGGGTCCGGAGAAGAGGGATGCGTTCATGAAGGACCTTCTCCGCCGTGCTGTCGACCCCGAGGAGATGAAGCAGACGACCTTTGGTTTACCATGGGAAGAATGGGCGTATGACTACAGGGCTATGGCGGCCGCCTGCGAACTTGACAAGAAAGGGGTCATCAGCGCAAAGACGTGGGAACTCTGCGTGTGGATGAAGATGCAAGATGGTTGGACTGCTGTTGAGCAGGGAAAGGAGGACGATATGCAAAATCAAATTGGCATGATGGAGAAAATGAGGGTATGGTCATTGGCGGGGTATGATCGCGTTTATCGTTCATGCATTGTGCTACAGGATCGTCTGCGCGCCATGGGAAAGCTACACGTTTTCCACCAGATGATGGAAGTCATCCAGGTGAAAACGATGTCCAAGGATGGTACACCGCTGCAGGTGACCGAGGACGTGGATGGGATCGTTGCGGACATCTTCAAACGCAACGACGTGGATTTCGAGAAGTTGACAAGCGAGCTTGCCAAGGATGCTCCGCCCTCCGCGCGCTTCGCCAATAGCTCAAAGAAGCGAGATTGACCGGAGTATAGTGCGTGCATGGCAACAAGTTGATCACACGTCGATTCAACTTACTCCATAGTACTGTATCCGCGGGCCGGAGGTAATCGTACTAGAAATCAAATGTTACCCCAACGACCGTTTGGCTCCGTGTTCTATGAGGCATAAAGTGCAGCTTCGTCGGGCTGACTCCCATGTTGCCAACCGACTTGAACCGGGAGCTGTAATACTGAAACCCGCATTGAACGGCTTCAGGTGTGCTTCATCCTTGAAGATGTGCCTTGTGACCCTTCACGCTACCCCGTAGTTTATCTTATTGGCTCCGGTTGGTCACTTCTTTCACACGAACATGTTGCACCCGTTCGAATTTTGGACTTGTTATCTCCTTCCCCGCGTCGGCCTTTCGAGGACCATTCGCTTATAAGAGGGCTTCTCATCTTGGAACACGTTGAGAGCCCCCGTAAAGACCATGCGTCGCATCCCTTCAAACGCCGCTTCGTCGGATACCCAAGAGAAGCGGGCGCATGTGCAGGACAGCTATGTACACGGAGTGTCGACCAAGGAGGTAGACACTGGCGCACAGATTGTCGCTGGTCTGTCGGATGACTTGGATCCCGCCGAGGCGGTACGTGTCAGGTTTGCAATACCCAGTTTTGGCACCGTCGTCTTCCACTTACTCGGCTCGTGCGCACGCAGGAAGAAGATTGATTATCACATCCTCCCCATGATGTGCAGTGAGTTCTGGCTTCATCTCTCTCAAGTGGCCCTGTTTGAATGGCGTGTTTGTTGTTTAGCGCTCTACTGGTGGGCAAGACGTGTTCTCATGGTCGCCTGCGTTACTCATGCTTCCTTGGGATGCAGGATCCAGTTTATGGATAAAACCACACTCGGGAGCGCCGCGATTCTTGGCATAGAGTGAGATTTTCAGACGTCGGAACGTGAGGTGTCCCTCTGACAAACGACAGCCAAGGCGCGCATCTATCCACCAATCAGTAAGTGGTTCGTGACCACATGAAACCGCTCTATCGCGCTGATACGACGTGTTGCAGATACAATTGGTACTGCTTATCTGCCCCCCTTGGTATTTGCTCACACGCGTCTGACGTTTGGGACTCTCAGGCTCGGAACGATATTCTACATCAGTTACTTTGTCTTTGAATACCCCCAGAACCTTGCCCTCCAGCGGTTCCCCGTTGGAAGATGGATGAGGTGAGCGTCGTTTCGCAGCCGTAACCTCCATCGCTGACCCCCTTCCTAGTCTCAACATCTTCGTCTGGGCCATCGCTCTGACCTGCCAAGCGGCGTGCACTGACTTTGCAGGCCTCTTTGTGTGCAGACTGTTTTTGGGCATGTGTGAGGGGTCCGTCACGGCGGGGTTCCTGATCGTGAGCTCCATGTTTTACACGCGCAACGAACAGACGTTGCGCGTTGGATATTGGTGTGAGTGTCCTTGGTCGTTGGCGTCGTCGTGTGCTAACGAGTGGCTAGTCTTGATGAATGGGACAGGTGAAGGGATTGAGTCGAGTGGAGAGCAACGCTGACTGGTATGGCAGCCCAAATCATCTCTGGTTTCATTAGCTTTGGATCTCTACACATCAAGACCACTGGGTTCGCTCCCTGGCAATGGTGAGGGTCGTGGCTGTGGAGAATCGGTGCGGGAAAACTGATCGTCTGCAAGGTTGATGATCATAACTGGGACCATCACGCTGGTGGTGGCAGTCCTCTATTGGTACTGCAGTGTCTTTGGCTCATGACTTGTACTGACCGTGTATTCTATAGGGTTTTCTTCCCTGATTCTCCTACGAGTGCATGGTTCCTTACGCCAAGTGAGCGTACGACGGCGGTCCAACGCCTGAGGGTGAGACCCCCGAACAACGTGCCTATCGCGACTCGTGTATTAATGGAAACCTCTAGGAAAACCAAACCGGTGTAGAGAACAAACACTTTAAAAAGGAACAGTACGTCTCCATGCACTCTCATGCATCCCCTGGCATCGACGGGGAAATATAGGATGATAGAAGCGCTCCTAGACCCCAAGACATGGCTCTTTGCGCTCTTTTCCGTGTTGGACAACGTCCCCAACTCGCTCACGAATCAGCGCCAGATCATTGTGTCATCCTTTGGTTTTACCTACCTCCATACGACGCTTCTCGGATGCGTGGACGGGTGCATTGAGATCATGACCATCTGGACGGGGGTGACGCTTGCGGCCCGGATCCCAAACGGCCGTGCCTACGTTGGCGCGCTGTACTTTATCCCAGCCCTCGTTGGCGTATTGATGATCGAGTTGTTGCCGTGGAGTAATCAGGTGGGGTTACTCTCTGGGATCTGGCTCGTCGATATCAACACCACGGGATTCGTCTTGTCCTTGTCCTGGTTGAACAACGTGACGGCGGGACACACCAAGAGGGTTCGTCCGTCCCTTGAGTCGTGTTCTCACGTCGTTCTCAGGGTTGGGCTTGTAGGTTACGACTAACGCCATCATGCTGAGTGCCTATTGCATCGGAAACGCAGCAGGTCCATTCATGTGGCAAGCGCAGTACAAGCCAAGGTACGATGGCTTTTCCCGAACTGCACTGCAATGGGGTGACATCGTGTTTGCGCAGAAACCGAATCCCGTGGGTCATCATCGGCATCTGTTACCTCATCTGCGCGTTTTTGTTGTTGGTCATCCGGTGGATGTTGGCGCGGGAAAACGCCCGACGGGATGCTGAACCGATCGAAGAGGAGGAAGAGTTTTTTATTGAAAAGGAATCAGAGGACGGGACACGGGTGCAGGTCAAGGTGGACAAGGTATGTGTGTCCTCGAGATGCGGACGGACGTTGACCGGATCTCGAAAACAGGCATTCATGGATTTGACGGACCGGCAGAACCGGGAGTTTAGATACGTTCTGTAAAAGGGATGCATCGTGCGCCGCGATCGCTGATAATGTGGCGCACGGAGAGGAGGGCTGATGGGGCGGCGTTTCATGGACATGTCATCGAAGCTAACATGAATTAGTATGATGTTTGAACCCCGGACGGATGTTGTCGGACCTGAGCCTTGTCGACAATCGAGCTGGGCACGCACCTGAGTGATACATATTTCGGTTAACTTGACGGATACGTGCTTGCTCCATATGATGAAGGGCGCACATGGGGATGGAATCCGATGGATGACCATTCGAGTTCATTCATATCATATCCGACGGGAGTGCCAGCTGGCAAGACTTGACCCGTTCCGTCGAGACTCGGACAAACTGCGGTCACTGTCTCGAAATGAAGATGTCGTCACAGCGGCCAGATGGACTATGTATAACTGATTGGATTTAGCGCGCAGGACCCGTATTCGCTACACCCCTGCACCATGGCCTCGCGAGCCTCACGGTCAGTCCCCTTCGTTTTCCCGCACGATGCCAGCTTCCTAACGGCATTACCACAGTGTCGTTCAAGACGTGTTGGCCATGTCACAGACGATCGACCTCACACGGACCACCTTTTTTGCGTACATTTTTCCGCCCTTTGTGTGCCAGTACTTGATGGGGGTGCTGGTGCAGCTCGAGGGCACGCGTGCGTACCGTCTGGCTTTTTTTCCAGTTCTGTTGTGCTTTGCTTGGCGTGCAACCCTTGTCGACATGTCGGGCGGTGATCCGACAAAGGTCCAGGCCAACACCATGCTCGTCGTGAGTCCCCTCGTTTCGTGTTGCACGCAGCCCACTGATGGGTCTCAGACTCAAATGTGTTCCATGGCGACACGCTCCGCCGTCTGGGCATTCACCCACGTGCGTTATCGACGTCTCAGCCCCGTCATGGCCAGATCAAATCCAGACAGCGTGTACACGGCCTGCTGGAACACTTGGGACCTGCTGATCAACCCGCGCGGCATCGGGTGGAACTGGCCCCGCGGCCTCGTCGTCCCCAAACCCGCGTTTGAAACCGACTCGCGACGCGCATTCGTGCTGTCGCTGACAGCCGGCTTTGCGTTCCACGTGCTCGCCTTCGACGCGTGCGTGCAGACCCTCCGCGTGCTCTCCCCCAACACGTTTGGCTCGCTCAATGGCGGCCCGCTGTTCGACCACGCGTTCCCACTCGTCCTCGAACTCGCGCGCGCGGTGCTCGTCGCATTCTTGGCCGCAGCGGCGGCGTACTTTGGGCTACAATACACGTACAAATTCCTAGCGATCGTGTGCGTGCTCTCGTTCCACCAACATCCGTCTCAGTGGCCGCCGCTATTCGACGCGCCGTGGTTGTCGACGTCGTTGACCGAGCTGTGGGGACGGCGGTGGCATCAGATGATGCGGGATATGCTCTTGACGCTGGGCGTGCAGCCGTTTGAGTGGGCGTTGGGTCGGTCTGGAGGGCTGTTGGGGGCGTTTTTCGTGTCGGGGGTGTTTCACGATATCGAACTGGGGCGCGGTGGATATACGGGCACCGTCGTGGGGTTCTGGGTGATGAACGGCGTCGGGGTCGCGCTGGAGCGGGTGTGGAAGAAGACGACGGGGAAGCGGGTGGGCGGGGTGTGGGGATGGACGTGGATGGTGGGGTGGTTGATCATCTGGGGAATACCGATGGTGGACGTGTATGCCAAGGTGGGGCGGTTTGCTTCGTGGAGCGTGGTCGGCGGATTCGAGCCGTCGCTGGCGCTGGTGGGGTTTGTTCGCAAATGTATAAGTGCTTCGAATTAGAATATAGACTAATCCAAAGGAAATTGACGTCCACGGCTGTTGGCGTGATGAAAGCCGTTTGAATGAGCGACTCATTCATCATTGAAAAAGGTGTTCATGGCAACTTGATTGGAATGCAACTTGAAACAATCAGTCGGGTAGTCGCCACGATGCATTCCTTACCTGCGACTATCAAACTCTACATCTAGGTATTTTCATTTTGCTGTAACTACTGACAGCTAATGAACGTGAGCGTAATGCGGAATTATGACTGAAGGGAGGATATAGCGTAGGTGGCCAACTCATTTCCGACTCGAAGGGGACTCTGAGGCGGAGGTAGTGGGACTGTAAACGGCCTCGTGGAAGTCGCAGCTGGCTTCGATTCCCTCCACCACACCCCACAACCCTATGAAGGCCATGCAACCAAGGTCAGTTTCCGCCGGTTTCGGTGAACGTTTAGGATGCTCATGGCTTGCTCAGTGTGGATGACGTGTTTGGGGCGTCGCAAAAGATTGGCCTCACACGGACCACTTTTCTGGTGTACATTCTTCCGCCTCTCGTGTGTTTATACGTCATGGGCGTACTGGTTCAGCTCAAGGGAACGCGGTTCTACCGCCTTGCGTTGTTGCCTGTCCTCGTGTGGTTTTCTTGGCGTGGTATATTCGTCGACATGTC
>MU130821.1:36322-58900 GCA_015039435.1 Imleria badia
AACCAGATTCCGAGAGCGTCTACACAGCGCTCTGGAACGCCTGGGACTTGATGGTCAACGCGCGCGGCATCGGGTGGAACTGGCCGCAAGGAATCGTCGTCCCCAAGCCCACCTTTAAAACGGATTCGCGAGTCGTCTTTGTGTTCTTATCGGCGGCTCGATTAGCCCTTTACGCGTTGGGTTTCGACGCAAGCCTTCAGATCATGCGCAGGTTGTCCCCGGACACGTTTGGCTCACTCGACGGTGGCTCGCTGTTTGACCACACCCTCCCGCCCCTCCTTGAACTCTTGCGCGCGGTCTTTGTGTCCTCTTTGACAGCCTGCATGGCGTACTTTGCGATACAGTGGAGCTACCAGCTTATCGCAATCGTATGCATCATCTTGTTCCAGCAGCGACCCTCTCAATGGCCGCCCCTTTTCGACGCGCCGTGGAAGTCGACGTCGTTGACCGAGCTGTGGGGCCGTCGATGGCATCAGATGATGCGCGAGCTCCTCGTGACGCTCGGTATCCGGCCATTCGGCTACTTGTTTGGCCGGCTTGGAGGGCTGTTTGGAGCGTTCCTCGTCTCTGGCGTCTTTCACGACATCGAGCTGCGATCCTTTGGACGGGGCGGCAACTTTGTCGCCATCGTCGGATTCTGGGTGATGAACAGCGTCGGGGTGGTGCTGGAGCGACTGTGGACGAAGCAAACAGGCAGGCGGGTGGGCGGCGTTTGGGGGAGGATCTGGACGTTTGGATGGCTTGCGCTGTGGGGCGTGTGGGTGGTGGACGAGTGGGCCAAGGCGGGTAGGTTTGGGGCGTTGAGTCTGCCGGGCGATATGGAGCCGTCTGTTGTACTGGCTAGTGTAATTCGATCAATTTATGTAAAGGTCTTCCTCACACTACAATAAACTCGTGTTTCATTTTGACCTTGGCCCGGTCTGATATCGTCCGGGCTGCCAACTGACCAGCTCAACGAACTAGCAATGCGACTACTGGGACTACGCTGCCACTGTCTCTCGCCTGTTCCTTGTCTCTGCCTCCCCAACTGACTATCTCACCCTCGATACTTCTTCCAAGACCACATTCATCGCCCAACTCATCATGATCAACATCCCACTCGACGATGCCAGTGAGTCATCCATGCTCCACTCGCAACACGCACACTCATCCTGCTCGTCGGATTTATCACCAACATTATCCGTGAAGTCGCCTTTGTGGACACTACCATTACCGCCCGCACATGTAATCTCCCGCTTGAACATCATGCCAATGGCTACTAGTAGGATTGGCGCGTTAGCATCGCTTGAAGAGAGTCTCAAAAGCGGTTTCAACGTCAGCTTTCATGATAAAATGAATTTGTTGAGTTCTACCTCAAGTCATGCGTCGTCAAGCAAAGTTTTTGAGGCGGCGTTTCCGAGTGGTATTGTAAGTCGCGTGGGTCGTTGCTACTGCCCACGGCGACGATATCAAATCCTCAATCAACTTCAGTGCCTCACACTCGCGTATCATGCTACTGGAGAGCTTCTCCACTGGCATCGCTGCTAGCAAGTTATACACGATGCATCTAATCGTTCTGTGTGGTACAGGTTAGTACATCCCTGTACCGTTCATGCTGACGCACGTGTTTTCAGCCAGTAGGGACTTGGATGATCGTTTCGACTCGTGAATTACAACACGCGCTGCTCGTTGTGACATCCGTTCCCATCTCTATCATCGCCATTCCCATCGTTCTGGCACCTCCAGTCGCCCTCGACGTATCTCAATTTGTCCTGCCACATTGCCTCCTCGCCCGGTACTATTTCCATTCGACACGTTCATATCGTCGATACGCAGGCTCCTCTTGCTCCTGTGATGTACATGTGGTTCAGAGGGTCGGTTGGTGCAGCCGTTTTGTCCCCCAGTTCACTGCTTGTCTCGAGGCATCACTGGTGAGTCTTCTTAATCCTTTCGCTCTAATCATTCGTGTTCTGACGTGTTTCGCAGTTTCTTCGCCCTCTTCCTAGTGTCTTTAGTATGCCCTGCCAGTGATACTCTGAGTCCTGATGCGTCCATTGAACTCCCAGACGCTTTCCCCTCTCCTCTTGATGTTTGGAGAATCGGGTTTGTTCGGTTGTTTCGTGGGCTTATCAGGCCCAGGTGGCTTCTGTGGTACTGGTGAGTTGCTCTCAGCTATCGACTTCAGAAATCAGCACGAGTCGACATGACTTGTCGCCAGTGTCGTTCATTGCGTCATCGTCACCGCTACCCTCATCTACCCGTCCTCTCCGCCTCCGAGGATCTCTAGATGGACCTCAATGTATCATATCGCTGTCCGCTTTGCAATAGGACAACAATCTGATGGCACTGGTCGAAGGCAGTCGAGGATCGGCTCTACGTAGAATTTACATCGCCCTCGTGAATTGTTTCAAATGTTGTATGTTGTGTTTCCTTGTTCAACGTTTTGACGTACATGTTTCTCTTTGACTAGGACGATGGGCGGCGGGTGGTGTACGGTCCTGCCTCACCCGACGTTTTCCATATTTAGTAAACCTTCGAAAGAAGTTCTGCACAAAATTGAACCACGGACGTCCGAGGTGGAGGTAATGGTCCTTTTTGGACCATGAACGTGCCACATTTAAGCCGCAGCTGGCTTCAATTTGACGCCCTTCACCTCCACACCCCCACAAGTCTACAATGGCCGCGCAAGCAAGGTCAGTTTCCACGCGTTTTCTGTAAAAAAGGATCCTCATGGCCTGGTATGACCGCTGATAGTATTGACGGCGTGTTTGGGGCGTCGCAAAAGGTCGGCCTCACAAGGACCACTTTTCTTGTGTACATCCTTCCACCTCTAGTGTGTTTCTACTTTATGGGAGTACTGGTTCAGCTCAAGGGAACGCGGTTCTACCGCCTTGCGTTGTTGCCTGTCCTCGTGTGGTTTTCTTGGCGTGGTATATTCGTCGACATGTCGGGAGGTGATCCCAAGCAGGCCCAGATGAACGACATGCTCATCGTGAGTAATCCCGGTCCAGTGTGGCATGTTATTAACGTGGTCCAAAATAGACTCATATGTGTTCCTTCTCAATGCGGGGTATTGTGTGGGCTGTTGCACGGGAGCCTTTTCGCCGTCAGAGTCCTTGGAACACAGACGGCAAACCAGATTCCGAGAGCGTCTACACAGCACTCTGGAACGCCTGGGACTTGATGATCAACACGCGCGGCATCGGGTGGAACTGGCCGCAAGGAATCATCGTCGCCAAGCCCACCTTTGAAACGGATTCGCGGGTCGTCTTTGTGCTGTTGTCAGCAGCCCGATTGGCCCTTTACATGTTGGGTTTCGACGCAAGCCTTCAGATCATGCGCAGGTTGTCTCCTGACTTGTTTGGCTCACTCGACGGTGGCTCGCTGTTTGACCATACTCTCCCGCCCCTCCTAGAGCTCTTGCGAGATATCTTCGTATCCTTCCTGACAATCTGGATGGCGTACTTTGCAATACAATTGAGCTACCAGCTTCTAGCAGTTGTATTCATTATTTTGTTCCAGCAGCGACCCTCTCAATGGCCACCCCTGTTCGACTCCCCGTGGTTGTCCACTTCCTTGACCGAACTGTGGGGTCGTCGGTGGCATCAGATGTTGCGCGAGCTCGTCGTGAAGCTCGGCTTGCAGCCATTCGGCTACTTATTTGGCCGGCTTGGAGGGCTGTTTGGAGGGTTCCTCGTCTCTGGTGTCTTTCACGACATCGAGCTGCGATCCCTTGGCCGTGGCGGGAACTCGGTCGTCATCATCGGATTCTGGGTGATGAATTGCGTCGGGGTGGTGCTGGAGCGGATGTGGATGAAGAGAACGGGGCGACGGGTGGGCGGTGTTTGGGGGCGGATCTGGACGTTTGGGTGGCTTGCGCTGTGGGGCGTGTGGATGGTGGACGAGTGGGCCAAGGCGGGTCGGTTTAGGGCGATGAGTCTGCCGGGCGATGTGGAGCCGTCTGTTGTGCTGGCTAGGGTAATTCGATCAATTTATGTAAAGGTCTTCCTCACACTATGATAAACTGGAGTTTCCTTCCGACCTTGGCCCGGTCTGATATCGTCCAGGTGCCAACTGACCAGCCCAACAAACTGGCAATGCGGACTCCAGGGCCTACGCTGTCGCTGTCTCTCGCCTGTTCCTTGTCTCCGCTGCCTCCCCTCTGTCTCACCCCTACTTCTTCCAAGGCCACATTTACATGCTTCATCGCCCAATTCATCAACATCCCACTCGGCGATGTCGTCTACGCCCCACTTGCAACACGCACGCTCATCCTGCTCGTCGGATTTATCACCAATATTATCCGTGAACTCGCCTTTGTGGACACTACCATTACCGTCGCTCGCACGTGTAATCTCCCGCTCGAATATGGCTGCTGGAGAGTTTCGACTTACCACCGCCGATCAGCATTCCCCTCCATAGTTACGCGCAGCCTATCAACGCTCAGCGTGTGAGTGAAACGCGCCCCGAATCCCTTGGCATATATGTCACCAGCAGGAAGATATTTGATTCCGCCACTCCGGAACGCAGGAATAAAAGGAGTGGTGATGCAGTGAATGAGTCGACCATCCAACGCTGAGACCGGAGATCTACTCCACTCCGTCGAAATAGATTCACAACTTGATCAGCCAACTGAATGCATCAGCATATTTAGTGAGCCTAATGCTTTTAGGTTCGTTAGCCGATCGGCGGCAAAGCTGAAAAAATGGATGTTATTTGTTCCGTACAACGAGCAGAAGCATTTGACGTCTCTGACGTGCACGGCAAAAAGCTTATACATACAGAATCGCTGAGCGCTGAATTTTATCACCGTCTACAATTCATGTCCCTCAAACATTCTTCAATTTGACTGGACCACGCCACGCACGCAACTTTAGATACCAAAACCCATTTCAATTAACCCACGAAACTACTATGATTTTGAGGTAATCAGCCAAGTGAGGGGAACCATTCCACCAAACCCAACCGCAAACTTTTATCTAACCACCGTTCAAGCGCCGACGTTGATGGGGCTGCATCCAACGTTGACGAGACCGTTCTAAAAAATTCCCATTTAATGACAATCGCCTCACACCCACTTTAAGACAGAGAACACATACGAAGTTGTTGTTTTCACAGCACACAGTCTGCTGGCTGCAGCTGTTGCCGGCAACACCAATGATGGTGAGGGGCGAGCAGACAAGGCCGATGGGAATGTTGGCACCGACCACACCGAGAATGGTGCTGATCCCAGGCAAAATCTGCTCCACCGAGCTGGCCTAAAGTAGCAACAGGAAATGTCAGCGGCAAGCCAACACGCAGAAAAAGCAAGACAGATTTACACTCTGCACGCTGTTGCAGCAGTACTGGTTCTCAGAGCTGCACGACTGGCGCGCCTCGAGGTGCGACGCAGAGGCAAGGAGAGCGAGAGGGAGGAGAGCGAAGACACGAGTGAACATGGTGAAGAATTAGAGAGTAGCGAGTAGCTGAAGAGAATGGATGAGAGGAGTGGGTAGTTGACCTGTTGCTCATAGTCGTCCTTCCCATCTTTTTATACCTGGAGGGCAGGACCCGTCCGACGGATTACGTTCGTTGCCAGACAATGCCGGTCACAAACATCACCTCCGGCTAGTTCGTGCTGTAAAATCGAAGGCAACATGCGGCGCCCGGGGATGTCGCCGCTCGGCATTTTGTGGTCTGGGCCGGGCAGGACTCGGGAATGGAAGCAAATATAGGATATTTTACGTTGGCTGTCGACGGCCCGGCTGACATGTTAGTTTTTTATGCGACATACAAGACACGAGATGGGCCTGAATTTGAGAGCTTTTGAGAGCCAAGCCTGGGCATTATGCGTCCCCAGGTTAGAATGAGGTGACCCAATACAACTCACCTTGATGCGAGCCGCCTCAGCTTCGAAAAAGACGCGCAAAAAGTCCAGCACACACCCTTCGCTATCGGCCGATCGAGCACGATGACTCGCGGCGGAGGGAGTTTGAGCGGGATCGCGAGCGCTGTATGCTGGCATTCGGGCAACCTTCATGCAAGTTGTCCGCCAAGAACGCCTTATAACGGAAAAATTGTGGCAGTTCCGTCCAGGCCGTTATGTCACCTTTTCTTCCCGAGTGACAACCCTGGTTTGATGAACTGCCAGTAGTTTGGTGTTCATTCTGCGGAAAAACAAAGGTTGAGCTTGCTGGTCAGGCCGGCTCGCTGAGCCTGCTGACCGTGACTGTGCGGTTAGTCCGATTGTAACACCACACACAATTAAATGAATTCAGTGATTGGCTAACACGGGTAAAAGAATGACTACGGTGGTGATAATGATATGCAACATATCAGCCAAAAAACAACCCAGCACATCCTGGTAATCGCCAATACCAATAATTGTTCGCACTCAAACCATCCACCAAAGATCAAGCGTTAACGTTGATCGGCGAGCAACCAAAGTTCACAAGGCCTTGCTAGAGAATACGTCAAAAAACGAGTCCGAGTCGAATGAAAAAATCCGTACGTATTCATTGTCGGAGCAGCAGACAGCCTGTTGCTGGGCACTGCAACCGCTGCCCGTGCCAATCACCGTGACAGGAGTGCAGGTCAAACCAACGAGGCCCCCAACGCCGGTGGCAGCGCCAAGGAGGCCGAATGCACCCAGAAGGGTGCTCGCCTGGTTCACCTGACAAATCCATGTTAATTGTCTCCGAGAACAACGCGATGCTCGACATACGGTCTGCACGCTGTTGCAGCAGCTGATCGCGCCAGTGTTGCACTGGCTACGCGCCTCCAGGTGCGAAGCAGAAGTAAGCAGTGCCATGGGAAGGAGAGCAAAGTAACGAGCGAACATCTTGGAGGATGGAGTAGGGATATAAACGAGTGGACTGGTTGATATGAGTAGGCGATGAAACCTGCCGTTCTACCAAACTATTGCTCTTCCTTTATACCCCACAGGCAGGTCCTTGTCGTCCGACCTTCAAGAGAACGGCACGGGTCATTCTACAAATTCCAGAGTCAGCTGGCCGTGCGCTGTCATAAGCTCTTCTGTCGGCGCATCGAAGGACGTGAATTGGTCCATTCTGGACCGCTGTCAGAGGGGGACACGATCAGAATTTGGCTTGATCAAGGTGGCCTTGACTTAACAACATCATTCAGTATGTATCGTACCAGGTCTGCAAAAAATCGGTTGGTACTCTAACCCCAGAATCTCGGACATGCTCACTTTTGGAGCGCTATAGAGGTAGTCTTGGTAGAGACATAGTAGCCTCACAAGTGCTCGTCATGTCCTGGACCTGATGGTGCGGTCGACAATCCAACCCCTGTCTGTCTCATTTGTGCTCCGACTAGGCACTTTGGCCCTTGGAGTGTAAGGATGTGTTCGGCAACCAGTGCCGCGGGGGATTGACTGGGATTAGCGTGAAGCGGCTGGGTCGCGCCGATCGCTCGGACCATGGTACGACAACTTGAAGTACCTCAGTACCCCGCCACTCACTTCCGATGCCAAACAGCTAGCTGAGACACCTGCCCTGATCTGCCAGCAGCACGATGTGGGTCTCATTGAATATTCGTGATACAGCTGATTCGCGACCCCTCTGGGGAGAACAGTATTAGCTTTCGATATGGCCCAAATGATGGTCAAGACTCGGAAGTTGATACTGCCACTCCCGAGCCAGTGGCGTCGCATCGCCCGAAGCCAACTTTCCCCAAGGACGACCTGAATTAACTTGTCATACCACCTACCTCGGTCCTGGTTCTCCGAACTGCCTTCATTACATGATACGGCCTGAGTGGGTACGGTGAGGGCATGGTGAGACCTCTCCACGGTGGCAGCTCTCACTTTCGTCGGAAAGCCTCCAGGGAGTTGCAACTTGCCAAAGACCTATGTAGCACGGCACTCCTGGGACGGAACGGGCTGGATAAGGCTGGATACTCGGATCAACTAAGTCACTTGCTACTTGCGCATGCCAGTCACTGGTTCATTTTTCGAATAAGTTATACTCCATTACATTCCAGAATGGACAACCTGCCTCAGGGACATCATAAAACGAAATGCCATATTATTGCATAATGATCGCGTACCTAGGCAAATAAAAAAGCGAAGTGCTGAGGCCGGCAGGGATGCGTCCATTCCGTGTATTGTTTACATGACGGTTCTTTGAACAGTTTTTCATCCAACGGTCCACGGACCATCCACTGGCAGGCCGCATCGGAGGGTAGTCTGGTCACCAGACTAATCGGAGGGTGCCACTGATGGTTGTCGTGTCTCGCCTCTTCCGTCACGCTTATTTTTTCGACAGAACTGGACAAATGACAGTAAGGTTCACGTTCATCGGCTCTCTGAGATTGTCTTCAGAGATCGAGCGCCCACTTAAAGGGCCGCTCGGCGGCGCCGGCAACGGCGTTGACGGGAATGACGGGCGCTGCGAGGAAGTCTCGTGTTCGTGTTGGTCATGGTGCGTCGGATGTCGCAACTTTTTTTGCGCCATGATAATACCGGCACCTTACGACCCCTTACGACTGCCTGATAAGGCATGCTAACTGTATTTTGGCATTACAATGTTCATTATAAGTCCCTTACCATGGCATTCCAATGGAAAACTTACATAATTTACCCCAATTTGCATCAGCAGGCATTATAATGACTTATAATATATTACCATAAGATCGTACCTCATTATAATGCCTGCTGATGCAAATTGGGGTAAATTATGTAAAGTTTTCCATTGGAATGCCATGATAAGGGACTTATAATGAACATTGTAATGCCAAAATACAGTTAGCATGCCTTATCAGGCAGTCGTAAGGGGTCGTAAGGTGCCGGCATTATCATGGCGCAAAAAGAGTTGCGACATACTTAGAAAGTAGTCTCGTCACCAGCCGTTTTTGGTCTCGCCTTATACGACGTCGGAATCTTCCGATGATTTTAGGACGCGCAAGCAATCGGGTTTCAGCCCCGACTGTCCTAAAACGGCTGGTCACGAGACTACGACTCGGCGAGGGGGGAGCATCGTCATACCCAGGGTTCCCACGCAAACGGTCCAAACGGTCCCAGGCACGTGAGGACCGTTTGGACCGTTTGGTTGGCACGTGATGCCCCTGAGTCACGTGTGAGCCTCTGAGTCACGAGACGGCGGGGAAATTTTCGCTAAGGTCGAAAATTTTCAGGCGGCATGTTGTGCGCCACAGCTGTGCTCAGCCCCTGGGTGGAATTTTCCGGGATCCGACGCCGACCCCTGGGTAGCTTTTCGGCTCGCCTACCGGCTCGCCACCCCTGGGTATGACCGATTTTCCGGCGAGGGGTACAAAAGGAAAAGGAAGGAAAAAAAGGATGGGATGGAAGGGGTAATGAATAAATGGACCAGACACAAGAGAGGTGACTCTCACGTAAAAAAAACTGCACTTAACTGAGTGTTGTGTGACCTGGTACATATAATTCCGAGCTTTGTTCATAAGTACAGACTGTACAGTGTGATTGTAAAGCGCAAAGGTAAGGCAACACAAAGGAAGAGTACAACATAATCGAGGTCAAATTTAGCGACAACAGAACAACACATAAATCAAGAAACAAGTTAAGCCCCGGAGAGAAACGAAAAGACGTAGCGTGTGCTGGATCACCGTGAAAAATCAGCCTGTCCTGAATTGAGAGTTCGCTGTAGCGGGCGACACGCAGTTCCTGACTAGGAGGAACGACCAGCTCCTCCGAGCCATGGGGTACCTCTCCGAGTAAGATGCCGACTCTCTTCATCGCAAGCCATCTACGCACGGAGGCGGTCAAGAAAAGCAGCGTAATAAAAGCAACGGAGACGTACGTAATGCGCAGCACTGGCACTGCCGTGGTCGTAAAGGCCACCAAAGAACGCATGTACACAATTCTTATTTTCGTAGGCAACACATATCTGAAGGGCAGCCAAGATGGCTAGGATTCGCGGGTTAGCATCGCTTGATTCAAGACAGTCTCGAAAGTGGTTTCAACCTTGTACTATTGCATAGTCTTGGATAATTCTGTATCGTAGACAAACACTAGTAACCTAGTTCTGCTTGTTTTGAATGTACACGAACACTCGCAAAAAGTTTGACAAATTTGAGCAAATTTGTCTTGGCAAGTCGATCTTCCAGAGAACAAATACTCGCTCATATACTGACACCTTTCCGACAAAGGTCATTATGACCCTGCAAGGGACATGAGGCGGAGGTAGTGGTCCTTTTTGGATCCTCGTTGAAGCCGCAATTTGACGCCCACCAGGGCCACCACCACACCCACAATTCTATGATGGCTACGCAAGTAAGGTCAGTTTCCACGCGTTTCCTGTAAAAAAAGATCCTCATGGCCTGGTATGACCGCTCACAGTATTGACGGCGTATTTGGGGCGTCGCAAAAGGTCGGCCTCACAAGGACCACTTTTCTTGTGTACATCCTTCCACCTCTAGTGTGTTTCTACTGTATGGGAGTACTGGTTCAGCTCAAGGGAACGCGGTTCTACCGCCTTGCGTTGTTGCCTGTCCTCGTGTGGTTTTCTTGGCGTGGTATATTCGTTGACATGTCGGGAGGTGATCCCAAGCAGGCCCAGATGAACAACGTGCTCATCGTGAGTGATCCCAGTCCAGTGTGGCATATTATTGACGTGGTCCAAAATAGACTCATATGTGTTCCTTCTCGATGCGGGGTATTGTGTGGGCTGTTGCACGGGAGCCTTTTTGCCGTCAGAGTCCTTGGAACATAGACGGCAAACCAGATTCCGAGAGCGTCTGCACAGCACTCTGGAACGCCTGGGACTTGATGATCAACACGCGCGGCATCGGGTGGAACTGGCCGCAAGGACTTGTTGTCGCCAAGCCCACCTTTGAAACGGATTCGCGACTCGTATTTGTGCTGTTGTCGGCTGCCCGATTGGCCTTTTACGTGCTGGGTTTCGACGCATGTCTTCAGATCGTCCGCAGGTTATCCCCGGACACGTTTGGCACACTCGACGGTGGCTCGCTGTTTGACCACACCCTCCCGCCCCTCCTCGAACTCCTGCGAGCTGTCTTCGTATCCTTCCTGACAATCTGGACGGGGTACTTTGCAATACAATGGAGTTACCAGCTTCTAGCGATTGTATTCATCATTTTGTTCCAGCAGCGACCCTCTCAATGGCCACCCCTGTTTGACTCTCCGTGGCTGTCCACTTCCTTGACCGAGCTTTGGGGCCGTCGGTGGCATCAGATGATGCGCGAACAACTCGTGAAGCTCGGTGTACAGCCATTTGGCTACTTGTTTGGCCGGCTTGGAGGTGTGTTTGGAGCCTTCCTCCTCTCTGGCATCTTTCACGACATCGAGTTTCGATCCCTTGGCCGTGGCGGGAACTCGGTTGTCATCATCGGATTCTGGGTGATGAACTATGTCGGGTTGTTGCTGGAGCGGATGTGGATGAAGAGGACGGGGCGACGGGTGGGCGGTGTTTGGGGGCGGATCTGGACGTTTGGGTGGCTTGCGCTGTGGGGTGTTTGGATGGTGGACGAGTGGGCCAAGGCGGGTCGATTGGGGGCGTTGAGTCTTCCGGGTGATGTGGAGCCGTCTGTTGTGCTGGCTAGAGTAATCATGTAAAGGGTCTTCCTCACACTACAACTTGAATGGCAATCTCGAGTTTCCTTCCGACCTTGCCCCAGTCTGATATCGTCCAAGCGGCCCAGGTACACCAATTGCGAACTGCTCACGATTGCCCTTGCCTGAACCCCTCCCAGCTCATACAGCAGGCCTATTCCCCTGCCAGCGCTGGCTCTTCAGACGCCCAGCGCCGTCTTCAACAAGAGCTCTTCGACATCCAGAAACGATACGAGGCATGGGGCCTGGTCATCCCCTTTCTCAACCACGACGACGCCAACGTCCAGTTCTTTGGTGCACACACTGTCCAGGTCAAAATTGCGAGAGATTGGTGGGTCGTCCTCATCACGCGGACTCGGACTCGGTCGATTGACGCACACGCCAGGGAGACCTTTCCACCCGACAATGCGACGTTGCTACGCGATTTGGTGCTCGAACTCCTCTCTCATTCGATCGTGTCGGGAAAGAGCAAGATCATCCTCCGAAAGCTGTTCGTGGCGGTAATGCGACTCGTTTTTCGACATGTTTTGGCTGGTCTGACGGGCGCGCTTGCAGATCACGTCGTTGGCGCTAAAAATCGCACCCGGTTCGCCCTCGACATGGCCAGAGTGGATCGTGTCGACCATCGAGTTCTTGTCGAGCCGCGGCACGCCGACAGAAGTCTTGCTCGATTTCCTCGCCATCGTTGCGGAAGAGGTGGAGACGGCCGACTTGATTGGCCCGAGCAAGTAAGCACCTCACGCGTCCCTTTGGTCACGCACCCCATTGACAGACACGACCGGGTTAGAATGCAGATGCAGCAGACGCTTCTTGACGCGGCGCCGCTCGTCGTACGGGCCGTCGTCACGATCATCACGCAGCCCCGAGATCAAATGCGCTTGCGCGAACTAGACTCGGCGCTCAAATGTCTCCAAGCGTGGATGTCCGTCCTGCGTGGAAAGTACGTGTTGCGCGTCATGGCGACGCGGAGAACTTTTGGACTGATGGACGACACAGCGATATCACGCCTCTGATTCCAGTGTTGATCTCGCTGTTGACGCCACCGAACCCAGAGGGTGAGATTGACCACGAGGTGTTCGCGCCGGCGTCGGATGCGCTGCAGGAAATTATGACGCGGTCGTCGTTGGCGGGTGGTGCGGGCGTCATGTCGCTCACGCTTCCACTCCTCGTCTGGGTGGACACGTGGGGTCCTCGGATTCTTCAGTGCAGTACATCCTGTGCGTGGCTCGTTCTCACTCTATATGAAACAGCGTTGATATGGCATTGCAGCCGGCGAAGCGTCCGAGCTTTCTCACTCCCTGTGCAAACTCATCGTCACCCTGGGCGACCACTCGAACACGTACTTTGCCACCCACATCACCTCCCAACAGCCCGTCGCAGGCTCTCCGCACACGCGTTCGCAGCTCGTCCAGAGCTTTCTGCGGCTGTTGCTCGGTTACACGGGTTTGCCAGGCTATTTTGGCGTCGACGAAGAAGAGAGCGAGATGACGCTCGGGTTTTGGTATCTCTTCCAGGAATCGCTCTGGAGCGTCGAGTATGACGATGGGGAGGACGAGCGGGGTAGCGCGCCACCTGTGGACGTGGAAGAAAGCAATCGGATGGTGTTGGTGAATGCGGTGTACGTCGAGCTGGTGAAAATTCTGAGGAGCAAGGTTGCGTGGCCGCCTCAGAGTGTGTTGAGTGGGTGGCCCAAAGGTGGGTCGTCTTTCGAGATTTGGGTGCGAGACGCATGTTGACGTGCGGGATACGTAGATCAGGTGGACAAGTTTCAGGTGTGAGTGGTGTTTTTCCCTCTGCGCGAATAAGCCTGCTCATGGATGTCAGGTATCGGAGGGATGTGGGCGATACGCTCATCAACGCGTACGTATGCGGTATTGGCGCGTTCGACGAGGTTGACAGTTTTCAGATACTATATCCTCCGGAACGACATGATGGGGTATTACTTGAATGATATCCAAGAGCGTCTCGTCAACCCACCTGAATCCAGTGGATGGGAGGTAGGATGTTTCGTTCATGTCCCATTCGATCCGGATTCATTCAATCGCTGTTTTCTTAGGAGATAGAAGCTACATTGCATTGTATCATGTCTGTTCAGGAGGCTGTCCCTCTTGAAGACAATCAGTTCATTGCGCGATTGTTTGGCTCAAATGTACTTGGACGTCTACCGACCACCGGCCAGGACAGGATACGACGCACGGCGCTTAGCCTCACCGGTGAGCTACGTTTTGAATGTGTGTTGCGAGACGGGGCTGATGGCGCACGTTTCTCCGCGCCAAGGCACGTACGCGTCGTGGTTCACCACGCAGTCTATGTCGAGTACGCCTCCATCGTCGTCCTCTCTACTCATGAACGCCATTTCGTACGTCGTGTCTGCATTACCTGAGCCGTCGCTCTGTCTGCCGGCTGCGAATGCGCTCCGGGATCTGTGTGACGCCAATCGGGGCGCCCTCGCGCCGCACATTGGGGCATTTGCAGAGTTGCACGCTGGGTTGACGGGGATTCCTGTGAGTGGTTGGTGTGGGCTATACATCTTTTTTTTCTTAGCGTTTGCATGGCAGGACACGGAGAAGAGCAAGGTGTTGCAGTCGATAGCGAGTGTTATTCAGGCGCTGCCACCTGAAGAAGAGATCCCGCCCGTGCTTGCTATTGTGAGCCCTGTCGTCGAGAAGCTCGAACAAGCATTACTGTCGTCATCGCGAGTGTGTATTTCGCCCTGTGTCGTTGGCGACGCTGACGTGATTCCTCGCTAGCTGCCCGAAGAGGCGCGTGCTGTAGCGATCGTCCAACTCCAGACGCTATCGGGCGTAGCCAAAGGGCTTACGCGCACCGCAGATACGTTGCTCATCATCGATGAAACGCCGGCAGAACGCGCCGAAGCGGAGCGTTTGCGGCAGGCGCGCGACGATTACAGGGTGGTCAAACTGCGAGAAAGTTTATTTGCAGCGGTGAGGAGTACGTTCGAACTTTGGTCGACGGATGCGAGCGTGTCCGACGTGAGTCTCTCTCGCGATACGTGTGTATAGCGGGTTGACAGCGTGTGATGCAGGCGCTCAGCGAGTTTTTGCGCTCGATTACGTGTTTGCCCAGCGACATTACGCTGTTGTCGCTACCGCCGGGTCCATTGTTGGGGCTGATCTGTGTTGCGTCGCAAAGGCAACTCACGGCGGTGTGGCTCACGCTGGCCAACATGCTCATCATTCAATTAGATCCGCCGATCATGTTTACGAGTTCGACGCTGAAAACGCCGCCCAACGTTGAGGGAATGACGGTCGTGTCGAGTGTGATGCCTGTGTTGTTGCAGACGTCGCTCTCGATGCTCGGCCAACCCGGCGCGATGGAATCTGTGAGTCTCGATAGAAGTAGCGAGCATGAGTGCTGATGCGATTTCAGAACCCCGATATCGTGCAGGCTTTCTTTGGCTGTTTGGACAGTGTGCGTGTCAATGTGGTCGGACTATTTGTCCATATTAAAGGCGTGTGTAGGTGGCCAAACACTTTGTGGCCGTATTCTACAACCTCCCACCCGGTGCCCTGGATGCCCTGATGCAATGTGCGGTGAGCTCGCTGTCGCTCCAAGAGCGTTATTCTCTGGTGGCGACATGCACGTTCCTGGTACGTCCACGACCCTGCCCACCTCTGGCATAATTGACTCGGCGATCGACTTTTAGGAAACGTTGATTCGGCGTACGTCGGGGAGCGACGACCTCGGCGAAGCCGGGACGGTGCTCTTTCGAATGCACGGTCGGCCGATCTTGGGGGCAGTTCTGACTGGGTTTGCGGGTGTCGCACCGAGGTCGGCGACGCAGAACTTGATTGAGCTGCTGTCGATGATGGTGTCGAGATACCCGTCTGAGACGCGAGAATGGATGCATGCGATATTGTTCAGCGTATGTGTCCGTTTCGGGGATGTCGGATCGCGCTGACCGAGGGTCGCAGGATGATTTCGTGCAGAGCAAGGCGACGCCAGAGGCCAAGCGGGCGTTTGTCAAGGCTGTGGTTGGGTAGGTCCACTGGAGGATCCGACCGCGAGGTCATGCTGACGTCGTGAGTGTAGGTCGAGATCGCCGAAGAGGACGAGGGAGGCTGCGCAGCAATTTACGCTCATCGCGCGCGGATTGGAGGGCACTAGTTTCGGATATGCGTCCGTCAGTATGTGATGGTGTGCCTGGCGCTGTCAGACGGGTGTATGTAGTTGGACTTGTCTGCGCTCGCTCGGGCGTTGTGCGTGTGTGCTGTTGCGAAGGCGGCGGCCATGGTTATCGAAGCGTTGCGCCCACTGTGGGTGAGTGCGGGCCTCGTTGCGCAAGTAGGCGTGCTAGTAGCGATCGGCGATCGGCCGACGGATATCGGATTTATAAACAGATAAGCGTTGATTGGCTAGTTGAATCACAACCACATGTGATATCATATGAGTGTCCCAGGCATAAAACGGAGTCATCACCCGGAAATAGCCGGAAGTAGCTTTTTACTCTGGCCACATTTCTTTGGTCGTGCGATGCTCAGCGTCACTCCAAGAGCTCGTCATGCACTGCGCTCCGTGCGTCGAATGGCCACCGTCGCCCCTCGCATCGGCGATACAAAGGTGCCCATGTCCCTCCTCGAAAAGGGCGCGTATATCAACTATCAGCGGATCGAGGATAACCTCGCCGTCGTCCGCGAAAGGTGCAGCGTGCTTTATCGTCTGTCGGAGCCCTGCTGACGACCCTTAGGCTGCGTCGTCCGTTGACGCTGTCGGAGAAGATCGTGTATGGCCATTTGGACGATCCTCATAACCAGGATCTTGTTCGGGGCGTGAGCTACCTCAAACTTCGTCCCGACGTACGTCTCCTTTCACCCCGCCTCGACTTGGTCGCTCACGGACCCTTGTCGTTAGCGTGTGGCTTGCCAGGATGCGACCGCCCAAGTAGGTCATTTCGAGTATCTCGGTTCGATGTGCTCTAACATGACGCTAGATGGCGCTGTTGCAATTCATGTCGGCGGGTATGGATACGGCTGCTGTTCCGACGACCGTCCACTGTGACCACTTGATTGAGGCGCAAGTGGGTGGTGTCAAGGATTTGGCGCGGGCCGTCGCCATCAACAAGGAGGTGTATGATTTCTTGGCCACGGCAACCGCCAAGGTGCGTCCTTTCGTTGCCGATGCGATCCTTGTCTGAGGCGGGCTCGGCGCAGTACGGTCTCGGCTTTTGGAAACCCGGCTCTGGTATTATTCACCAGATCATTTTGGAAAACTATGCGTTCCCGGGTGGGCTCATGATTGGTACGGATTCGCACACGCCTAATGCGGGTGGTCTCGGCATGGTTGCGTGTGGTGTGGGCGGTGCGGACGCTGTCGATGTCATGGCTGGCATTCCGTGGGAGCTCAAGTGCCCCAAGGTGATTGGTGTCAATTTGACGGGCAAGATTAGCGGCTGGACGACGCCCAAAGGTTGGCTTGGTCTTTTTTCTTTGCATGTGTCGCTCATGGTGTCGCGTTGAAAGATGTCATCCTCAAGGTGGCTGGTATCCTTACTGTCAAGGGTGGCACGGGCGCCATTGTCGAGTACCGCGGGTCCGGTGTCGAGTCAATCTCTTGCACGGGCATGGCTACCATCTGTAACATGGGTGCTGAGATTGGCGCTACTACCTCGCTGTTCCCCTTCAACCACCGCATGGCCGATTACTTGCACGCGACTAAACGTTCGGAGATTGCCAAATACGCTCAGCGCTTCTCGCGCAACCTCAAGGCGGATGAGGGTGCCGAGTACGACCAGGTCATTGAGATCGTATGTGTTTATTCTCAGCGTCGAGTGTGCGTTCTGATCGTCGTGGAATAGAACTTGTCCGAGCTCGAGCCTCACATCAACGGTCCTTTCACTCCCGATCTTGCTACCCCTCTCTCCAAGTTTGCCGAGGAGGTCAAGAAGAACAACTGGCCTCAGGAACTCAAGGTCGCGCTCATTGGCTCCTGCACCAACTCGTCCTACGAAGACATGTCCCGCTCTGCGTCGATTGCCAAGGAAGCTGCTGCACACGGTCTCTCGGTCAAGAGCAAGTTCACCATCACCCCTGGTTCTGAGCAAGTTCGTGCTACTATCGAGCGTGATGGTCAAATCGGTGCTTTCGACAACGTTGGCGGTCTTGTCCTTGCGAACGCATGTGGTCCTTGCATTGGTCAATGGGACAGAAAGGACGTCAAGATGGGAGAGGTCAACTCGAGTGAGTCGCTTGTGTTGATTATTTGAGCTTCTTCTGACGCCACCTAGTCATCACTTCTTACAACCGCAACTTTACCGGTCGCAACGACGCTAATCCTGCTACGCACGCTTTCGTCGCCTCTCCCGATATCGTGACTGCCATGGCCTTTGCTGGTGACCTTACCTTCAACCCCGTCACCGACTCACTCACTGGCACTGATGGCAAGCCCTTCAAGTTCTCGGACCCCACTGGCAACGAGCTTCCTCCGCGTGGCTACGACCCTGGTCAGGACACCTTCCAGGCTCCCCCTAAAGACCGTGCTGCCGTTGCTGTGATTGTCAGCCCTACGAGTGACCGTCTCCAACTTCTTCAGCCTTTCCAGCCTTGGGATGGAAAGACGCCCACTGATCTCCCTGTCTTGATCAAGGTCAAGGGCAAGTGCAGTAAGTGAACAATTCTCGTGGTTTATTCGATTCTGATTGTCGCTTGGTAGCAACGGACCACATCAGTGCGGGTGGACCCTGGCTCAAGTACCGTGGACATCTCCAGAACATTTCCCGTGAGTTGTGTGCATGTGTCCGTCTGGATTTCATCTCACCTCATCCCAGAGAACTGCTTGATTGGTGCCATCAACGCTGAGAACGGCGAGGCCAACAAGGTCAAGAACTTGGCGACTGGTGAATACGACGGTGTCCCCCAAACTGCTGCCTACTACCGCGACCACGGCGTCAAGTGGGTTGTCATTGGTGACTCCAACTATGGTGAAGGTTCCTCGCGCGAGCACGCTGCCCTCGAGCCTCGTTACCTCGGTGGTCTCGCGATCATTGTCCGCTCCTTTGCTCGTATCCACGAGACCAACTTGAAGAAGCAGGGTATGCTCGCGCTGACGTTTGTCAACCCCGAAGACTATGACAAGGTCCAACCCCACGACAAGGTGGACATTCTCGGTCTCGAGTCGTTTGCGCCCGGCAAGAACTTGACGCTCGTTGCCAAGCACCTGGACGGTACCAAGGACGTGAGTACTGGAGGTGGCCATACCGTGAAACGATGTTGACGTCTTGTCTGTTTAGGAATTCCCCCTTGCACACTCGTTCAACGAGGGCCAGATTGAATGGTTCAAGGCTGGTTCTGCGCTCAACTTGGTTCGTCTTGGTCACCTCGCATTGTCCTCGGTTGCTGACGTTGCTGTGATGTAGATGGCTGCCAAGGCGAAACAGTAGATGGATAGACTGCTATTCTCGTGGATCGCCTGCCACACGCTCTCTTGAGGTGGATCCCGAACTCTCGCGCGCCGAGGATGGGCTCGACGCATCTGTACCTTTTGTTCTCGTAACTGCGCTTTCATTACTTATTTTTTTTCCGACCCCATTCTCGCTCTCGCTCTCTCTCTGCACGCTGGCCATGATTGTCTATACAGCCATGTAATATCACTCTGGACCACGACAATTTTATTTAAAAAAAGTAACGGTATAACGGGTGTGCGTGGTATCAATAGTTTCTAGATGAAGAGTCCGTGGCAAATGGGCAACAAGGTCAGTGCAAAAAAAGTGTGAGGTGCAAATGCGTGATGGACGACCGCCGCCCTAGACTTGAGGCGACGTTCGACTTTGGACGTGCGTCGTTTGCCAGGAATCGGCGCCCGATTTGTTGACCTGGAGTCGACGTGAGCGAGGTATTCCAAGAGTAAGAGCAAGGGAGAGGAACGCACATCACGCACACGTCCCCGCGCGGCGTCGTCCGCGTCCGACATGGACGATAGATCCGAGGGCCGTGCGAAGCGGAGGGATATGGCGGGGAGTTCGAGGGGCGAGCATGCGTTATCGTATGCGCGCAAAGTGGCGTTTCGGATGTTGAGGCTGTTGGGGGAGGGGGGTGAGTCGTTTGCGTTGGGGGAGGGGGGGGGACTGATACTCACGATGCGAGGAGCGAGTTGGCGTAGACTACCACGTCAAGTCAGGTCGAACGCGTGAGAAGAAAGCAGGGGACGGGACGTACGTCGTGTTTGGACGAGAATGGCGCTCAGAAATGCGAGACTGTGTGGTTGTGACAAGGTCTGTCGCGGCGCGTCACCCCCCTCGGTCTGCACCTCAAGGCCAAGAAGGGGGACGTACCAAGACGAGGGCGATCAGATCTACGAGCCTGTTGCCGGGGCGTCAGCACCACTCGCACACACGCCGAGAACGCATACGCACGACGTCAATGCGCCAGTGGCCACCGCAAAAATAAGGAGCCGGTTCAAGAGCACGTCGATGCGCCGGGGTCGGCTTCGCGGCAGCTCGTGCGACCAGGACTTGAATTTGGTGAGATGGTAGGCCATGGTGGTGGCGGAAAAGGTGTCTCCGACGATGAAGAGGACGTTGCCGGCGAGGATGAGCGCTTTGTAGCTCGTCAGGTAGTTGCTCCAGGTTGGTTTTAGGACGCTAGGTGTGAGGATGAGAGGATGCACGGTGGGCGGGAGGGTAGGTGGGTGTACCTGAAAACGGTGGCGAGAATGCTGATGACTGGGAGGGGTAAGCCTGATGGGAAAGCCGGACGTTGCTGTTGTACTTGCCTGTTCGTGATATAGAGAGCGCAGACTGTGGTTTTTGTGTGTAGGTACGGCGACGCAATCGAAATCAAGACTGCGTACCATGAGAACAACGATCCATATACTCCTCGTAACTGGACAAACGCATCAGATCCGCCACAGATGATACACGAATAGATGGACTGACACAGCCATATCCGCCAGGTAAAGTACCTGAAAGAAGCTTGGCAAGCACGTCCTGCGTCAAACGAACTCGACTCACAGGTAAACATAGAAATCGATGAGGAGCTTCAATAAATCAGTTCTAGTTACGCGTGACATCTCGACGGACGTTGCTCACCCCGAGAGTATAAGTCGACTTTGCCAAAACGATCCACATCACCGGATCTTCTGGATGAACACGATCGAAGACTCACCGTAGACGACCTTGTTAAAAAAAGCTGAGCGTGAAGTACCACACAAAAGACGAGTCAAGATACGAACCAAGTTGCCGATGTCAACGCTTGTACGTTGCCATAATGCGCGACCAGGTAGTCGTCAATGACCCACATGGACATGGCAGCATGCGTAGTCTCGAGGACTCTGTAACGACACGGACGTGAGCGTGGGCGATCCGTGTCAGAGCAAATACTGTGCCTACACTAGTACTGCGACCTGGGGCGGGTCGAGGTCAGCAAGCAGCCGACGGCGCGTTCCTAGATCAGCGGAACGACATACCGTCATTTTGAGCCTCCAAGAGTCATGTTCGTACGTCCGGAAGTAAAAGAAAGCCTGTATGCACGTAACCCCGTATAGACTGTCATGTCCCAGACGAGGTGCGCTGTGAGAAACGGGCTGCACGGTAGAGCAGGGAACGTTCACTTGCATTAAACCGAGGAACGTGCCGATAAGGGGTCCTCTAGCGAGGGAAATCGCCAACGCAGTCGGTGACTCGGTCATGGGAGAGAGCTTGGAAAAGCTTGGATTGGTGGATGGTCGGTTCTTGAGTCAGGGCATTCACTGCGGATGCGATGCAATATGATGCCCGTGCCCTGGCATGCGCTAGAGTAAAAGTAGGACGATGCACATGGTACGCACGAGCGAGAAGGGATCATATGAACCCGCCGGCAATTAATTTACCAGGGGGCTAGTTCGGGGCATCGGCGCTGACGGTGGGAGCTGTGCTGACCTCCCAGGTCCCAAGTGGCGAGGGATTCGCCTGCCAACCACCGCAGATGAGCCACGGAGTCCTCGTCGAAGAAGTCTTTCTTGTGAACGCGAATCCGCCGGATAAAGTCAAGCCCATCCCAAAGCATCCTCTGTCAAAGGACCATAATCACTAGCACTGGCGGTACGGCATGTCAAGATGCTGAGATCGCCAACACACACATGGTGGCACTTGCCAACGGATCTCACATTCCCAATTCCAAAACTCCACTTTGGCTCACCACTCGGCGCAGCGAGCCTGCCGAAGCGTGCTACAGGCCCCAGGTTTGCATTCCAAGTCAATCGCGTATACTCAAAAGTAACCCGGAGTGCTTCCACGCCTTCAAAATCATGCCCTCCACCGGGCCAACAAAACCACTGTCAGTCACCCCCTCGCCTCGAGTACGTGCAAGTAGCTCTTCCCCTGCGTGGGTAGCACACGTAGGTCGCCTTCCGAGGATCAACACCAACCGGCGGGAACGCTACCGACACGTACGATGGCCGTCGACGGGACTCCAGGAGGGACGTCGTATAGCTTTTGTACCTCTCAAGGGGTCACGCCCGCTGCGGCCGCACTGGGGACGAATGGAAGCCCGATTTCCACAAAGAGAAAGTCGCCTGGACGGACGTGGAAAACAGGCCCCGGGGTTGATTACGACCGCTCTCGATATTGACCGATGATGATCACGTCCCCGATGACCACGTCCAGCGGGAACGGGCATCGAAAGATCGGATCGTGCCCAGCAAGAGTTGACTGTGATGAAACCACCGCTGTGACTGCCACCGAACACGAGCTGTCCTCGCGATCAGAGACGCCGCGTTCGACGAGTTCTTCGACGGCCGCCGTGCGATCGGCAATGTCCAAGGTTCCGATCTGACCGACGGGCTTTTGGATGTCAAGATCCGGATGTTCCGGTATAGTTTGGCATAGATACCGTATGTACGCGTTCGAAATGAGGACTCGTGGACAGGTGAAGAGACTCACATCCCTCCAGAGCCGTCACTGATGGCAGGAAGGTCGTGGTACATATAGAATGTGGCCCTCCGTGTGGAAGCGCGGTACAACGGGCCATCCGCAGCCGCCGGTTTCTTGGATTGCAATACGATAGCTTCATATGGGCACTATCTGTACCGACATCACGAGGACGGGGCTTCTTCCA
>MU130821.1:59615-112911 GCA_015039435.1 Imleria badia
CAAACTTTTATCCAACACCCTCTCAAAGGTTGGCGTTGATGGGGCTGCATCCAACGTTGATGAGACCGTTCTGAAAATTTACATTTAATGATCGTCACGTATGCATTGAGACAGAGGACATACGAAGTTGTTGTTTTTGCAGCAGACAGTCTGCTGGCTGCAGCTGTTGCCGGCGACGGCGACGACGCTGAGAGGCGAGCAGACAAGGCCAAGAGGAGTGTTGGCAGCGACGCCAGCGAAAATAGTGCTGAGCCCAGGGAGGATCTGGGTCACTTGGCTGACCTAGAGTAGCAAGAGAGACCACGTCAGCGACAATCCAACACCAGAAAAAAGAAAGACGGATTTACAGTCTGGACGCTGTTGCAGCAGTACTGGTTCTCAGAGCTGCATGACTGCGCAGAGGCAAGGAGAGCGAGAGGGAGGAGAGCGAGGACACGGGCGAACATGATGAAGAATTAGAGAGGAGTGAGTCGCTGAAGAGTGTGGATGAGAGGAGTGGATGGTTAACCTGCTGTTCATCGTCGAGCTCCCCATGTTTTTATACCTGGACGGCAAGACCCCGTCTGACGGATTACGTTCGTCGCACGACAATGTCCGTCTCACAAACATAACCGGCTAGTTTGTGCTGTAAGATGGGCGACAACAATACGACCTTCAGGGATGAGTCGCTGCTCTGGAACGCGAATATTGTGGTCTGGGAGGGTCTGGGCCGGGCAGCTCGGGTACTATGCGCGCAGAAATGGAATGATTTATTGGGTGCCGACATAACCCTAGTAGGCGACAGATGGTCCGAGAGGCACGCGCCTGCAATGTACCTTTCCCTGTAAAATTTCGAGAGGTGACCAACACGAACGTGTCACTGTCACTGAGAATACTAGGCCCACCTTGCCAGTGATACGTCTTTGTTCGCAGTTTCAGGCCGTTCAAGTTGAACGTTGAACCTCGAAGCTCAAATGTCAACTCACCATACATAGTACGCGCAGAATCAAAGCTCAGCCTCAAGGAGAGTGTGTCTGTTGAAGTAAAACGCGTCCAGAACGCCTCGACGAGTCCATGGCCTTGGCAGAAAGATATTGACTTTCAGATATCGACAGTCCAGCAGGTCATTGAGACCAGCTAGTAATTTCGGTACGGAGAAGTGAAAAGCACGGTGATGCAATGGATTAAGACTCGACCATCCACAACTTGGACCCGAGATTCTATCGAACCGCCCGTCAAAATGAACTCGCGACTCAGTCGGTCAGCCAACCGACAAGAACGCGTTTAGTAAGCCTACTTTTACTGGTTGGCTTGGCCGCCGGAGACAAGAAATGGTTGATAATGATGGAGGACGCATCAAAGTTTATTTGCTGAACAAATAATACGAAACAGAAAGCCTTTGACGCGTGACGCAATGCAAAAAAGGTCCACACAAACCCTGAGCGGTGCCGGTAAACCCTATCGCCGTCTACAATTCATCATGTCTCTCAAATACCACCTGGGGAATTGTTTAATGTGACCGGATCATTCCACAGGCAATTTTAGATACGAAAACCCATTCAATTAACCCACGAAGACTATTATGATTTTCCACGAAACCAAAAGGAGGGAAACCATTCCACTAAACCCAACCACAAACTTTTACCCAACAACCCCTCAAAGGTTGGCGTTGATGGGAGTGCATCCAACGTTGATGAGACCGTTCTGAAAAATACCCATTTAATGACCACCGTCCCGTATCCATCATGACAGAGAATACATACGAAGTTGTTATTTTCGCAGCAAACGGTCTGCTGGCTGCAGCTGTTGCCGGCGACGGCGACGACGCTGAGAGGCGAGCAGACAAGGCCAAGAGGAACGTTGGCACCGACGTTGGCGAAAATAGTGCTGAGCCCAGGCAGGATCTGGGTCACCTGGTTGACCTGGGAAAGCAACAGTCAGCGGCAATCCAACACCGAGAAAGAGCAAGACGGATTTACAGTCTGTACGCTGTTGCAGCAGTACTGGTTCTCAGAGCTGCACGACTGCGCAGAGGCAAGGAGAGCGAGAGGGAGGAGAGCGAGGACACGAGCGAACATAGTGAAGAATTAGAGACTAGCGTGTAGCTGAAGAGAGCAGATGAGAGGAGTGGATGGTTAACCTGCTGCTCACCGCCGTTCTCCCCATGTTTTTATACCTGGACGGCAAGACCCCGTCCGACGGATTACGTTCGTTGCCAGATAATGTTTGCGTCAACGAAATTGCCACCGGCCAGCTCGTGTTGTAAAATCGAAGGCAACAATACGGCCCTGAGGGATGTCGCCGCTCCGAGTCTGGACTTTGTGGCCTGGGCCGGGCAAGACTCGGGTACTTCTACTATGGGCGCAGATATGGAATGTTTTACGTTGGATGCCGACATAACCCTTGACGACGTAGTGTGGTCCGAGGGCCACACCTGCGACGTGCCCCTCCCTGCAAAAATATTTGAGAGGTGACCAACACGAACATGTCTGGATGCTAGTATGCCCACCTTGATACGCGTCTTTGTTCGCAGATCCAGGTCATTCAATTTGAGTCTCGGAGGCGCAATATTCGACCAAATCCCCCAACAGGGTCATTAGAGATGCGCCGCAGCGATGGTATTGTCTTCTTGATTTCCGCTCGTCCTCCGAGAGTGCGAGTGCGAGTCAATGCTCGGAGTGTTCATTTAAATTTCATGAACGCGTCCGAACCCCTCGACGTCCATGGCCTCGGCAGAAAGATATCGACTTCCATATATCAGCGGTCTACCAGGCAGGTCATTGTGACCAGCTACTTCGGTACGCAGGCGTAAAAAGAAGGGTGATGTAGAACTCGATCATCCACAACTTGGGCTGTCGAACCACACGTCGAAATGAACACGCGAGTCGCAACGCATTCGGTCAACCAGACGACAAGAACCGCGTGTAGAGAGCCCACTTTTAGCGTGGTCGACAGAGAGTAACTTAGAAAGGATTGATGGTAATGGGTCAGTACGAGTGGACACATCAAACAAAGTCTATTTGATGAGCAAATAATACGAAACTCGACACCCGACGCGAGGCACAAAGGCACACAACCCCTGACCACCGTCTACAATTTATCACGTCGCTCAAATGTGCTAAATCACTCCATTGAGGCAATTTTTAGACACCAAAACCCATTCAATTAACGCAAGAACTACTATGATTTTCCACGAAAGCAAAATATTCCACCAGACCCAACCGCAATCTTTTACCCAACAATCCCTCAAAGGTTGGCGTTGATAGGAGTACATCCAACGTTGATGAGACCGTTCTGAAAAAATCCCATTTAGTGAACGTCGTCTCGTATACATTTTAATACAGAAGAGGATACATACGAAGTTGTTGTTTTCGCAGCAGACAGTCTGCTGGTTGCAGCTGTTGCCAGCGACACCAATGACAGTGAGAGGCGAGCAGACAAGGCCGAGAGGAACGTTGGCACCGATGTTGGCGAAAATAGTGCTGAGACCAGGGAGGATCTGGGTTACCTGGCTGACCTAGAGGGACCATGTCAGCGGCAATCCAACACTGAGACACAACAAGATGGATTTACAGTCTGTACGCTGTTGCAGCAGTACTGGTTCTCAGAGCTACACGACTGCGCAGAGGCAAGGAGAGCAAGAGGGAGGAGAGCGAAGACACGGGCGAACATGGTGAAGATTTTGAGAGTCGTGAGTGGATGAGAGGAGTGGATGGTTGACCTGCTGTGCATCGTCGTGCTCCCCATCTTTTATACCTGGACGGCAAGACTCCGCCCGACGGATTTCTAAGATGTTGGTGTCACAAACATAACCGGCTACTAGTTTGTGCTGTAAAATGGACGACAATAATACTACGACCTTCAAGTTCAGGGATGCAGTCACCGCTCCAGAGTATCATGGGCGCGGATTGGGCGCGGATATGGAATGTTTTACGTTGGGTGCCGACGTGACCCTTGGCGACGCACTATGGTCCGAGGGACACGCCTGCGATGTGCGTCACTTCCTGAAATTTTTTCGAAGAGGTGATCAAACGTGTCTGGATGCTACGTATGCCCACCTTGATACGCGTCTTTGTTCGCAGAGTGGCCACAGGCCAGTCAAGTTAAGTCTCGGAGGCGCGATATTCGACCAAATCCCCCAACCGGGACATTAGACATGCGGTATCTTCTGGACCGCTCGTCCTCCGAGAGTCCGAGTGAGGGTCAAAGCTCAGTCACAGCGTTCATGTAAATTTCATGTAGTACCCGGTTTTCAACTTACCATGTCCGAGTCAGGCATGTCCCTCCTCCATAGTTACGTGCAGCATCAAAGCTCGGAGTCAGCCTCAGGGTGAGTGTGCGTCCAAGTACTGTCCGTTGCTGTAAAACGCATGTAGAATCCCTTGGCGTCTAAGGCCCGAGTCGGCCGAAAGATGTTGACTTCCAGGCCCATCAACAGTCTAGCAGGCCGTGTTTGTGACCAGCTACTTATGTACGCAGTAGGAAAAAGAACGGGAATGCAGTGGGTGGATTAGGACTTGACCAATGACCATGCAGAACTGAAACTCAGACTGTCGATCCACCCATCGAAATGAACTCACGATGAACTCGCGACTCGGTCGGTCAGCTGGCCAATCAACAAGACGCGTTTAGTGAGCCTAGTTTGGCTTGGTCGACAGAGAGTAGAAAAGATTGATGATGATGGATCATCATCTGACTAACATGAGTGGTGGACACATCAAAGAGGAAATAATACGAAACAGAAAAATCCAGGCACGCCACACAAATGTCTACACAACCCCTGAGTGGTGAATCTTACCACTACCTCCAATTCATCGCGTCGCTCAAACATGCTTCAATGTAACCGAATATTCACTCATTCAGGCGATTTTTAAACACCAAAACCCATTCAATGATTCCAAAAAAATTAATATGATTTTCCACGAATCATGCAAGTGAGGGAAACCATTCCACTAAACCCAACCGCAAACTTTTATCCAACCATCGTTCAAGCGCTGACGTTGATGGGGGTGCATCCAACGTTGACGAGACCGTTCTGAAAAGTTCCCATTCAGTGATCGTCTCACATCCATTTTAAGACAGAGAACACATACGAAGTTGTTGTTTTCGCAGCACACGGTCTGCTGGTTGCAGCTGTTGCCGGCAACACCAATGACGGTGAGAGGCGAACAGACAAGGCCGAGGGGAACGTTGGCAGTGACGGCACCGAGAACGGTGCTGATCCCAGGGAGGATCTGCTCCACCTGGCTGACCTAGAGTAGCAACAGGGAACATATCAGCGACAATCCGACACTCGGAAAAAGCAAGACGGATTCACAGTCTGGACGCTGTTGCAGCAGTACTGGTTCTCAGAACTGCACGACTGACGCGCCTCGAGGTGCGACGCAGAGGCAAGGAGAGCGAGAGGGAGGAGAGCGAAGACACGAGTGAACATGGTGAAGATTTTGAGACTAGTGACTAGCTGAAGAGAGTAGATGAGAGGAGTGGGTGGTTGACCTGATGCTCACTGTCGTTCTCCCCATCTTTTTATATCTGGAGGGTAAGACCCCGTCCGCCGGATTACGTTCGTTGCCAGACAATGTTTGCGTCACCAAATTGCCACCGGCTAGCTCGTGTCGTAAAATCGAAGGCAACAATACGGCCTCCAGGCTGGATGAGTCGCCGCTCTTGACTTTGTGCTCTAGGCGGCTGGGCCAGGCCGGGTACGCAGGTAAGTACAAGACACGGCGAGATGGGCCTGAATTTGAGAGCAGGGCCCACTGGCAGGTCTACATTGTGCGTCTTCCCTAAGGTAAAATGAGGTAACCAACACAAACCTACGTAGTTGAAGGCCCACCTTGAGGCTTGAAGAGAGCTTCGAAAAAAATCGCAAAAGCTTCAAGTTGAAGTCCAGGTTCAGGAGACATCCATCGCCACCGGCCGATCCGCACACCCCCGCGGCGGAGAGAATTTGAGCGGGATTGCATCCGGGCAACATTAGCCTGAGGATGTCTTGCGTTGAATGCCGACGGTGAGCAATGTACTATGGTCCGAGAGCTACGCATGCATTGTGCCTCTTGAGTCTTCCTGCAGATTTAAAACCAACGCGAACGTGCGGTATATGGTACACTGGGATGCAAGGTTTGATTCGTAAATCCAGAAGAGTAGTACCATCCTCTGATAACCCGTTCCGGGGAATTTGTTCGACTTGTCGCGCCGCGTCGAGATTTTACTTCAAGTTGGAACGGTCTATCTGCGAACGCAGTCGGAGCGTTGATCTAAATCAATGTCGGGAACGACCAACTGACTTCCTCAGTTGTTGTCCCTCTTTAGCACCGTTCTTTTTACTCCTGCTTGCCGAAGTAGCTCGACACAATAGCTCTCCTGCTAGACCACTTAAACCTGCCAGCCGATATCTTTCTGCTGGGACCATGAACGTTAAGGCCGGACCCGATTGATAGGCTGCACGTCACCATGGAGGAGCGAAGATCGATGGTAACGCTATATCTCCATCAGCGAGAGTACTGGGTGGATGAAAAATATAATTACGCTCCGGTGAGGAATGGGCCATTTGGGTCAAATCTCCTTGGATATCATCACGATCAACATATGCTTTCAATCTCGCGTGATGTTTCCCGGACCGAGATGCCGCAAAATCTCGGACATTCAGTACATACTAGTACTTACATGGAGTTACAGTCGCCGAAAGGATAGTCTTTATTTCAATTCCTCACCGAGGTCGAGTTGACTCGTGTTTTTGTGCGTCCGAGATCGTGGATACTCGTGGTGGCAGCTCCTTGTAGAGTAGGTAAAGAACTGGGTATGTATATCAGCGAAGGATGGGAGGATATGTGGAGGTGGGAACTGCTTAGTCATATGTGGCTGTGCAAGTAGGACATTGAAGATGTGCCGAGTTGCGAAATTCCAAGTCGACAGGACGAAAAACAGGCTGAAAAAAATCGCGGAAAGATGCTGAGAAAGGGCAAGGTAGATGTGAGACATTCCTTTTTAGGCATCCTCCAACGCAACACCGTCTCCTCCTCCCCCCCTCCCTCCAGCGCCTCTCCCGCCTCAACAACAACATGTCCGACGACATTGTGATGCTCGACGTTCCCGACGTCCTCCCAAGATCCCCCGCCGACCTCCCGCCGACTTCCCGCTCGGGCCACAACTCCGCAATCGCTGCTCGCGACGTTATCGAGCTCAACAGCCGCGGCAACTCCGTCGGGCCCTCCTCCGGCAACGACGGGCGCACCCTCGTCGCCGACGTCAGCCACGATGTCAAGCCACCCCCTTCAAAGAAGATGAGACATTCGGCATCCGTGCCCGACTCAAAACCCGCCTCGACTGCGGGCACAGGTCCGAAACCAAAGTCGTCGAAACAGTCACGACCGCGCTCCCGTTCTCCAACACCACCACCTCCCCCCGCTCCTCCACAACCACTCACCACAGTTCGTCTCGACATCAAACTGGGGGGTCCTGAAAAGTACGACGTCGATATCTCGGCCCTTGCCAAAGCCTCCGGCCAGCGACACCCAACTCCACCACCTCCTAAACCAGACATCAGCGACAGTGAAGGCGAAGAGACGCACGATGACCAAGCAAAGCCCAAAAGGAAGAAGGTACTCTTGTCCACTTCGATAATCACCGTCTTGGGAAACTGATCGTTTGTAGAAGAAACCTACAACGTCAGAATACTACGACGTCACCGACCCGTTCATCGACGACTCCGAGTTGAACGTTGATAACCGCACTCACTTTGCTCAGACGAAACAACAGGGTTTCTACGTGTCAAGCGGCGAGGTTGCCCTGATGAAGGACCTGTCAGTCCCTCTTCCTCATCGTGTTCTATTCTACTCACAACCCCTATAGTAGCACGCCCAAGAAACCCAAGTCCAGGAAGCTTCCAGTCACTGAGCCCGGGCCCAGCAAGCAGGAGGATGGCACCAAGGAACATCCCATCAGTCTACTTAGCGATGACAAGGTTGGCAGGAAGCGGAAGAACTACACTATCATCGAGGAGAATGGCAAGAAGAGGAAAGTTGTCGACCTGGTATGCCTTTCCATCTCCCCTCCTCTCTCACTCTCTGACTGTTGCGTTTAGCGCGAATTCGACCCCGACCTCCAAGCCGCCTTTGAGGAACTCAAGGTTGCCATCTCGAAAGGTTTGTAGTAGCAACCATCATCGGCTAAGTTATAGTTGCTGATCAGTCTGCAGAATCATGGGACGTCAGGGGGAAATTTCCGCCTTCAGTCAAGCCAATTCTCGCCGACATTGCACTGAAGGCTGTGAGGCTCGGAGAGTACGATGAGGACTTTTTCAGTTTGATGCCTGTCTTGTTCCCCTATAATAAGTTCACGATGACTGTCCGTCTCTCACCATTGGTTGTCCGATCCAGAAGTACTGACCTGCCCACCAGAAACTCATCAAGCGGACTATCTTCTCCGACCACCTCAAGATTTTGACGGACAGACAAGAAGAATTGCTTGAACAACTCGCGACGCTGACAAAGGATGGATTTCCGAAAGCTAAGGAGGAGTGGGAGAAAAGCGTTGCTGCATGGGGTACGTTTTATCTCGTCTATCCTGTAACAAGGCATTGAGAACGTATTTCTCAGGTAAACGACAAGAGAAGGCCAAAGCAGAATCAGAGGCTGGTACTGTTTCAACTCCCACCGCGGGCGACGGGCACCCGGAAGAAGGTGGTGCTGCCAGTGGCGCGGAGGGAGAGGGGGCTTCTGGAACGACCAAACACGACGGAACAAGAGATGCCCATCCTCCAGCTCAAAAGTATCGCTTGACGGAGGCCATGAAGTCGATTATATGGCAGCTTGTCATGTTAAGCAACGAGTGTTGTCGGTTGGAGAACGAGAAAAAGTGCGTTGCATCCTTCGGTTTGGCGTCGTCCCTCACAGTCTTCGCAGTGAATTGGAGGGTAATAATGCGCAAGTAAGCGAACAGGGTACACGGAAAGTGCTTTATCAAAAAGTGAGTGGCGTGTCTGGTGTCTGTGTTCAAACTCTAAGTCGCTGCGGAAGATTGTTGCTGCCTTCCCGGCTGGTTGGCTCAATTCGGGTCAGATATCGAGGGAAGGTACGCCACGTCCTATTCGCGAGTTCCGTCCGTTTCACACAATGTCTTTCCTTGACAGTGAGCGCGATGAAGAAGAAACACGAAAAGGAAGCCATAGAACAAGAAGGCTGATTGTCATTTTCAACACGAGATCATTCATGCTTTGCCCCGATCGTCACCTCGAAACGCCATTCACGACTTGTCTCCTAACATTATTGGTACAATTCTGGTCACTCAGTCTTCGCTTCTTTTCTTCGTTTCCCCATCGATAGCACGTTTTCTTCCATCACTGTTTGCAAGCCGTCACGAGTATATTATCTCCACTTACTATTCTTTACACCTTAGCGTCTTTTATTATGCTCTTCTTTTCTTCATCCTGCATTGTAATATTCATACTTGCTCGTCCCCGTCTGGTGAGAAGCACTGTTCTAATACACCTCCCATCACCCAGCTCTACGTCGTGCCGCTGGTTCGAAGGATGGTATCCCCAGTGGACCGGACAGAACCAATGCACGTTCTTACGTCGGGACGCGTCATATCCGTATTGCCAAAACCCATAGCTTATCTGTCACGTTTCTGCATATCTATATTCTATATTTATCATGGCTTCTTTGAAGACCGATTCAGATCAGAGACAGGTGACGCATGCGTGTAGTTCGACATCGATTCATCGAAATTCGAATGTTGAATACGGGTCCGATAACGGAGTCGGTCCGAAGAACGATTTGTTCTTGGCTGGATTTTTTCATCCTTCGACTTCAAATCATTTTTGCTCCTCAGAACACATAAAACAGGTTTGAAATGGAGACTAACCCGTTACGAGGCTAGTAACTTACGCGTCGGTGGCGCCGCTGGAAGTTAGAAGCACGCACGTCTATGGAGTACAAGTACTCAAGTTCGCACTGGCATCGTCCCAGTAGTAAGTTCGGGCTAGCTTTATTCCACTTATAAACAAACATTCCAAGTCGAAGGATCGGGAGTTATTCAGCGCCAAGACTCGGACAAAAGCATCCTGAACCCGAGGCGCAAGATCAATGTGACTTCAAGGTTCCACGAGGACATGTGTTTTTTCCCACCATTTGAATCCCTCAGAGGTATAGTTTCTACTAGTACTGTAAAGGTTTCAAGCAATGTACGTACTTTCAAGTTTACCATCACGATGCCTTTTCTTTTGTTCTAACACTATATATCCTTCAAAGTCCAAGTCTCCGATGTGACGTACAGTACTCCTGATGATGAATCCGTGCTCAAAGTTTGATATAACGTCAACTCTTCACGACCCAACATCCGACTATGGCAAAGTCTACTTCCTCCTTCGGTAGTCGTTCTCCAAGCAGAACTCCGAGTCGATATGGCTTGGTAGAATCACGGGCGATGACGTTACATACCTTACCACACTGAAGTGAGTGTGCTACAGTCAACTCCCTCGTAACGCATACCTTACATAGCACATACTCCCCCATAGCCCATAGCATTTCTGATATCCCAAACTGCCTTGGCTCACCATACGACCTCCATGATAAGCCATACTCCCTGATAAGCCATAGCTTTTGCCCTTTCCCGACAGGTATGCGTTAGGAGGGAGTTGACTGTATACCCAAAGAGTTCTTCAGGGATTGTATTAATTGAGCAACATTCTATATGTCAAGTCCGAGGTTCCGATAACCCTTTGCTTTCATCACTATTTCTTCGGTTTCCTTTTGAGGTCCATCTCTGGTTGCCTTTTGCCGTATCGCGCTAATGTCGGCAAGGGTAGACCGATGAAGACTAATCTTCTTTCGTGCATATTGGTGAGTGAGGTATGTCCAGTGTTCGCTACCTGTATTCACGCCCTGAAATAGTAATTTAAGCTGCGTTGATCGAACAAGCGCACTGACTTCCATCTCGTTTGTGGAGCCTACGATGGAGGCCGAGTCGCATGGGCCCATTTTCATAGAAAACCCAGAAAACATGCCTTCTGAGGCAATACCTGAAAACTTCGTGTCGTATACTCTCAAGCATCAAGAAGCGCTCCCACCAGTTACTTGGAAGAACTGGTACAGAGAGCTACATTGGTTGCATGTCCTCGTCCTATTCGTTCCACCGACCCTTGGCCTCATTGGTGCTTTCCATACACCTCTGTCGCCCCAGACCGGAATCTGGCTTGCCGTTTACTCTCACCTCATCGGTTTCGGTACGTTTCTTTAATCTGTGTGGATAGCCGGCACTAACGTAGGAACTGCAAGGTATATCTGCTGGGTACCACCGTCTATGGACCCATCGCGCCTACAAGGCAACTAGGACGTTGGAGTTCATTCTCGCTATTCTCGGTGCTGGCGCTGTCGAAGGCTCCATCGCGTGGTGGGCTCGGGGGCACCGCGCCCACCATCGATACACAGACACCGACCTTGACCCTTACGACGCCCGTAATGGCTTACTTTACTCTCACATCGGATGGATGATCTTCAAGCCTAGGCGAAAACCAGGCCCGGCAGATGTCAGCGACTTGCGATCAAACCCAGTTGTCAAATGGCAACACAAATACTATCTCCTCCTCGCCTTCATCATGGCGATCGTCGTACCCACCTGTGTCGCAGGGTATGGATGGGGAGACTGGCAAGGTGGATTCGTGTGGACGGGTTTGGTGCGCATCGTAATCGTACAGCACGTCAGTATTCTCCTCTCAGACATCTCCTAGACTAATTCTGACGATCGTCAAGTCCACTTTTTGTGTCAATTCGCTGTGTCATTGGCTCGGAGACACACCTTATGATGACAAGCTTACACCAAGAGATTGCGTGATTTCGGCAGTCATCACAATGGGCGAAGGGTACCACAACTTCCACCACCAATTTCCGATGGATTATCGCAATGGGTACAGGTGGTATGAGTACGATCCGACCAAATGCTTCTTGTGGTCGTGCGAAAAGCTTGGTCTCGCGACACATCTCAAGGTATGTTTTGTTATTTGTTCTGCGAAATCACTGATCAACATGTACATGTACACTCACAGACGTTTTCGGACAATGAAGTACAGAAAGCTGAGCTGACTGTCCAACTCAGGCGCCTTCGCCAGAAACAAGAGGCGCTCTCCTGGCCGTCCGAGAAACCCGATTTGCCAGTTCTCACCTGGGAAGACTGTAAGGTTATATCGCACCTTTTGTATCATTCGTAATCATTTGCTTCCCAGACCAACGCCAAGCAGAGTCTAGGGCGTTGATCTGCATCGCAGGGTACATCCACGGCGTTGGCGATTTCTTTGACAACCATCCCGGTGGCGCGTAACTTTTGAAGAAGAATGTAGGGAAGGACGCGACGCCTGCATTCTTTGGTGGCATTTACGACCATGGCAGTGCTGCGCACAACGTACGTCTCCGATCAAACCATATTCAGCTGCTTTTCTTGACCGCCTCCGTGCGCAGTTGCTTGCCATGAAGAGAGTCGGCATCTTGCTTGGAGGTGCACCCCATGGCTCGGAGGAGCTGGTCGTTCCTCCTAGTCAGCAATTGCGCGTCGCTCGCTACACCGAACTCTCGATTTAGGACAGGCTAGATTCTTCACGGTGATCCAGCACACGCTACGTCTTTTGTTGTCTCTCCCGGGCTCAGCTTGTATCTTGATCATTTATGTGCTGTTCTGTGTCTGCTAAATTTGACCTCGATTATGTGTTGTTACAGTTGTCAATGTATTCTTCCTTGTGTTGTCCTACCTTTGCAAACACACTGTACTTGTGCTTCTCAAAGTAACGAGCTGAATAAAGCTCCAAATGATATGTACCAGGTCACACAACACTCAGTCAAGTGCAGTTTTTTTGACGTGAGTCACCTCCCCCATCTCGCGCTCTAACCAGCATTCGTTGCCCTTCCATCCCGTTTGCGCGTGCTGCGTCGTCCAACCTAATAGTGTTTTCTGTTTCCTTTTCCTTTTGTACTCCAGATCCCATTCTCGTTGACGTCGACCGACCACTTTGGCACTCACCTTCGTAACAGAGTTTCCCGAAATAACAATAGGTTCCATGACTCATCCGCACCAACACGAGCACGAGATTTCCTTGCAGCACCCGTCTCCCAGATCTGGGGACCGTCATTCCCGTCAACGACGCCGCTGCGTTGCCAGCACCACCGAGCGGACCCTTTGAGTGGGCGCTTGATCACTCAGAGAGCCGATGAACGTGAACAGTGAACTTGAACGTCACTGTCATTTGACCGGTGGTGCAAAGTTTCTCTGTCGAAAAACTATGCGTGACGGAAGAGGTGAGACACCGTGACGATAACCATCGTATGACATGGTGCCAGTGGCACCATCCGATGCGCGGCCTGCCACCGGCAGTGGACGGTCCGTGGACCGTTGGATAATTTCATTGAAAAACTGTTCAAGGAACCATCATGTAAACAATGCACGGAATGGAGCATCCCTGCAGCTCTCCCTTTTTTTTTGGCTTAGGTACGCGATCGTTATCCCAATAATATGGCATTTCGTTTTATGATGTCCCTGTCCATCTCAGGTCTGGAATGGCAACTTGAAGTTATTCGAAATGAACCAGTGACTGGCATGCGCAAGCAGCAAGTGAGTCTGACTTAGTTGAACCGAGTACCCAACCCGTTGCGTTCCCTGAGGAGTGCCATGTAGGTCTTTGGCAACTCCCTTGCCGCCGTGGACAGGTTTCACCATGCCCTGGTCCCTCACCGTACCCACTCAGGCTGTATCATGTAATGAAGGCAATTCGGAGAACGCCCAGGACCGAGGCAGGTGGTATAACAACGTCTTTGGGGAAAGCGGGCTTCGGACGATACGACTCCACTGGCTAGGGGAGTGGCAGTCTTGACCATCATTTGGGCCATATCGAAAAGACGATGCTAATACTGTTCTCCCTAGAGGGATCGCGAATCACAATGAGACCCACATCGTGCTGCTGGCAGATCAGGAGGTGTCTCAGCTAGCTGTTCGAGGCTGTTCGGCATCGGAAATGAGTGCGGAGTACTTTAACATGGTCCGAGCGATCGGCGCGACCCAGCCGCTTCAAGCCAATCCCAGCCAATCCTCCGTGGCACTGATTGCTGAACACATTTTTACACTCCGAGGGCCAAAGTGCCAGTGCCGAGTCGGAGCACAAATGAGACAGACAGGGGTTGGATTGTCGACTGCACCATCAGGTCCAGGACACAACGAGCACTTGCGAGGCTGCTATGTCTCTCCTAAGACTACCTCTATAACGTTCCAAAAGTGAGCATGTCCGAGATTCCGGGGTTTGGTACCAACCGGTTTCTTGCAGACCTAGTACGATACGTGCTGAATGATGTTCTTAAGTCAAGGTTACCGTGATCAAGCCAAATTCTGATCGTGTCCCCCTTCAATGCGCCGACAGCAGGGCTTATGACAACGCACGGCCAGCTGACTCTGGAATTTGTAGAATGACCCGCGCCGTTCTCTTGAAGGTTGGACGACAAGGACCTGCCTGTGAGGTATAAAAGAAGAGCAATAGTTTGGTAGAACGGCAGGTTTCATCGCCTACTCATATCAACCAGTCCACTCGTTTATATCCCTACTCCATCCTCCAAGATGTTCGCTCGTTTCGTTGCTCTCCTTCCCATGGCACTGCTTGCTTCTGCTTCGCACCTGGAGGCGCGTAGCCAGTGCAACACTGGTGCGATCAGTTGCTGCAACAGCGTGCAGACCGTATGTCGAGCATCACATTGTTCTCGGAGTACAATTAACATGGATTTGTCAGGTGAACCAGGCAAGCACCCTTCTGGGTGCATTCGGCCTCGTTGGCGCTGCCACCAGCGTTGGGGGCCTCGTTGGTTTGACCTGCACTCCTGTCACGGTGATTGGCACGGGCAGCGGTTGCAGTGCCCAGCAACAGGCTGTCTGCTGCTCCAACAATGAATACGTACGGATTTTTTCATTCGACTCGGGCTCGTTTCTTGACGTGTTCTCTAGCAAGGCCTTGTGAACTTTGGTTGCTCGCCGATCAACGTTAACGCTTGATCTTTGGTGGATAGTTTGAGTGCGAACAATTATTGGTATTGGCGGCTACCAGGATGTGCTGGGTTGTTTTTTGGCTGATATGTTGCATACCATTATCACCACCGTAGTCATTCCATGTTAACCAATCCTTGAGTTCATTCAATTGTGTGTGGTGTTACAATCGTGACTAACCACGCAGTGACTCACAGTCGCTGAGCACTGGCAGGCTCGGCCTGAGCACCTTTGTTTTTCCGCGGAATGAACACCAAACCAGTTCATCAAATCAGGGTTGTCACTCGGGAAGAAAAGGTGACATAACGGCCTGGACGGAACTGCCACAATTTTTCCGTTACAAGGCGTTCTTGGCGGACAACTTGCATGAAGGTTGCCCGAATGCCAGCATACAGCGCTCGCGATCCCGCTCAAACTCCCTCCGCCGCGAGTCATCGTGCTCGATCGGCCGATAGCGAAGGGTGTGTGCTGGACTTTTTGCGCGTCTTTTTCGAAGCTGAGGCGGCTCGCATCAAGGTGAGTTGTATTGGGTCACCTCATTCTAACCTGGGGACGCATAATGCCCGGGCTTGGCTCTCAAAAGCTCTCAAATTCAGGCCCATCTCGCGTCTTGTATGTCGCATAAAAAACTAACATGTCAGCCGGGCCGTCGACAACCAACGTAAAATATCCTATATTTGCCTCCATTCCCGAGTCCTACCCGGCCCAGACCACAAAATGCCGAGCGGCGACATCCCCGGGCGCCGCATGTTACCTTCGATTTTACAGCATGAACTAGCCGGAGGTGATGTCCGTGACCGGCATTGTCTGGCAACGAACGTAATCCGTCGGACGGGTCCTGCCCTCCAGGTATAAAAAGATGGGAAGGACGACTATGAGCAACAGGTCAACTACCCACTCCTCTCATCCATTCTCTTCAGCTACTCGCTACTCTCTAATTCTTCACCATGTTCACTCGTGTCTTCGCTCTCCTCCCTCTCGCTCTCCTTGCCTCTGCGTCGCACCTCGAGGCGCGCCAGTCTTGCACCTCTGAGAACCAGTACTGCTGCAACAGCGTGCAAAGTGTAAATCCGTCTTGCTCTTGCTGCGTGTTGGATCGCCGCTGACATTCCCTGTTGCTACTTTAGGCCAGCTCGGTGGAGCAGATCTTGCCTGGGATCAGCACCATTCTCGGTGTGGTCGGTGCCAACATTCCCATCGGCCTTGTCTGCTCGCCCCTCACCGTCATTGGTGTTGCCGGCAACAGCTGCAGCCAGCAAACCGTGTGCTGCGAAAACAACAACTTCGTATGTGTTCTCTGTCTTAAAATGGGTGTGAGACGATGGTCATTAAATGGGAATTTTTTAGAACGGTCTCGTCAACGTTGGATGTACCCCCATTAACGTCAGCGCTTGAATGGTGGTTAGATAAAAGTTTGCGGTTGGGTTTGGTGGAATGGTTCCCCTCACTTGGCTGATTACCTCAAAACCATAGTAGTTTCGTGGGTTAATTGAAATGGAGTTTGGTGTCTAAAATTGCCTACGTGGCATGGTCCGGTCAAATTGAAGAATATTTGAGAGACATCAATTATAGACGGTGATGAAATGGGTTGTGTATAAGCTTTTTGCCGTGCACGTCGTGTACGTCAAATGCTGTGTTCGCGGAACAAATAAACTTGATGTTACGTAACGTATAACATCGATTTTTTTCAGCTGCTGCCGCCGATCGACTAAGTAATGAAGCTAAAAGCACAAGCATGCTGATGAGTCAGTTCGCTGACTGCGAATCTATTTTGACTGCATGTCGACTCATTCACTGCATCACCACTCCTTTTATTCCTGCGTTCCGAAGTGGCGGAATCTGATATCCTGCGCGTAACTATAGAAGGGAACGCTGATCGGCGGTGGTAAGTCGAAACTTGAGCACTTTGGGCACACATAAAACTTAAATTAACACTGAGCCTTCAAGTTGACTCGCACTCGGCTCGGAGAAGGGGGGATTCGATAGACTATCTCGCTCTTGAGGTTTAATCTGAACGGACTGAATCTGTGAACAAAGACATGTATCAAGGTCACCAGGCATGCATAGCAGCCTGAGTCTATACACGTTCGTGTTGGTCAACTCTCAAAATTTTTCGCGGAGAAGCACATTGCAGGCATGGCCCTCGGATCATACATCGCCAAGGGTTATGTCAGCACCCAACGTAAAACATTCCATACCTCCGCCCATGGTAAGTACCCGAGTCCTACCCGGCCCAGACCACATTCCACTGGCAGAGCAGCCACTCATCCCTGAATGGCGGCGGTGGCGGTATTGTTGTCGCCCGAAACCAGCCGGTTATGGTTGTGACACCAACTTTCAAGTTGTCTTGCAATGCACGTAATCCGTCGGACGGGGTCTTGCCTTCCATGTATAAAAAGATGGGGAAAACGCGATGAGCAAGCAAGTCAACCAACCACTCCTCTCATCAGCTCTCTTCAGCGACTTACTTCTCTCTAATTCTTCGCCATGTTCACTCGTGTCTTCGCTCTTCTCCCTCTCGCTCTCCTTGCCACTGCGCAGTCATGCAGCTCTGAGAACCAGTACTGCTGCAACAGTGTACAGACTGTAAATCCATCTTTCTTTTTCTCGGTGCTCCATTTAATAATTTGCCGCTGACATGGTCCCTGTTGCTACTCTAGGTCAGCCAAGTGACCCAGATCCTCCCTGGGCTCAGCACTATTTTCGCTGGCGTCGCTGCCAACACTCCTCTTGGCCTTGTCTGCTCGCCTCTCAGTGTCATCGCCGTCGCCGGCAACAGCTGCAGCCAGCAGACTGTCTGCTGCAAAAACAACAACTTCGTATGTCCTTTGTCTCAATGGATGCGTGACAATCATTAAATGTAAATTTTCAGAACGGTCTCATCAACGTTGGATGCAACCCCATCAACGCCAACCTTTGAGAGGGTGTTGGATAAAAGTTTGTGGTTGGGTTTAGTGGTGTGGTTTCCCTCATTTTGGTTTCGTGGAAAATCATAGTAGTTTCGTGGGTTAATTGAATGGGCTTGGGTTTCTAAAATCGCCTGGAGGGAATGATTCGGTCGTATTCAAAAACGTGGAAGCGAGGTGATAAATCGTGAATTATAAGATTCAGTATTCATGGGGGTATGATAATCTTTTTGCGTTCGTAAAAGGTTCCGTTTTGCCGTCTTTGTTGAACATCCTTCAGCTGATCCTTTCATCCGTCCATCGACCAGCAAGCGAAAAGTAGACTCAATATCAACAAACATGTTGCCAGTTGGCTGACCGACTTGGATCCGATTCAACAGGTGGATCGACCGGATCTGCAGTCCAAGCGCTGGTAGGTGATCTACTGCAGCACCATTCTTTTTACTCCTGTGCTGTGTGCTGAACTAGCTAGTCACAATGACCCTCCTGGTCGTAATAGCTTTCCGCCTGCTAGTAGGCCACTTATACCTAGAAGCCGTTATCGTTCTGCCGGAGTCACGACAATCATGGTGGATGTCAAGGAACTATATGAAATTTAAATTCTATGACGCTCTGACTGCATCTTCGTTCGCAGATAAGCGAGTCTAGATGGTGAATTATTACTTCAAGTACATCGAGTTCTTGGACACGGTGTTCTTGGCACTCAAGAAACGACTGCTCTGCAAGTCGTTTCATCACATCAGCATCACTGACATGGCATTTACTCCTGTATTGCTAGCGTTTTTACACGTTTTCCATGATTCCATGACGGTACTCCTGGCATTTGTTTAGGTTTGGGGCAACATGAGCAGGGTAATGGACCCATGGATTGTAGCCTCAGGCTCGCTTTTCTGCTGAGTTTTTTCTATCCAGGCATGGTCAGCCATTTGCCTCAACTTGGGAGTGCATGTTGTGATGTGTGAGCTCCATATATGCGCCATTGTGAGCGAGTCCTCACATATCTGGCTCGGAGATTATTACTATTGTGCCACTGCAGGTGGCGCCAAGCCTTGGGTATGTTTGTCATCTCACGGGCATCATCTCGTTGCACATATATCATATTTGACCCTCCATGGTCACAGTGGAAGAAGCATCTCACGACGATGCAGATAATCCAATTCATCATCATGTCATGGGTATTAGATTTCGGGGGTGAGTCAGATAGTGTGATGCCGTATGCGGCCATAGACCCTCGCGGAAGTCCGGATTGACCTCGTTCACTTCTTTCTCCAGTGTACCAGCATTTCGCGTTTGCGTACTGGCCACACTTGCCGCACATCAGCGACTGCACTAGTGACGAAGAAACGGCATATGTTGGCGGTGTTCTCACAATTTTTCTGGGACTCTTTGTCAATTTTTATGTACGAACATATAGAAAGGTCAATAAGGATGGGACCCAGAAGGAGCAGAGGATTCAGGTTACGCGCAATCCCGAATTTGGACAAAAGGTGCGTGGTTGTGCATCACCGTGATGTACGTCATCTTAAAGCAAATGGGCCATAGAATTAGTAGGGAAAGATCGTCCCAAGCTCGAAGACGGTTTTTGAATGCCCGGCTGACGGTTGGACGTGATTCGTACCGATAGCAATTGATGGAACGGGTTCCGAGAGTGGGTTAGTAAAGTGTGTATATCACCTACCTTCTCATACAGCAGAGGTTTCTTGGATTTGTTCCAAACATGTAGAACGGAAATGGGAGGCACCAAGATGGCAAGTTCCGTGTAAAACTTGGCAGAATAAATGCTATCAACCTCAGATGTGAACGAGCACCGGGTTCGGTCGGGTCCACCATGTGCATGAGGCACGAACATCAGGGAGAGAGGCGAGGCGAAACAGCCGGGCCCGCGAAAGCGGAGAGCTTCGAGAACATCGTGCCAGTTGCCGCATTTCATGGTATAGGAACTGGCTCCGCTTTTCCGTACTATTGGGTGGCCTGAAAATGGATACTGTAAATTCAAATTCAAATTACTTTTAAGTTTGGACGCGAGGGTATCACTACCAATATCAGAAAGCCTGAGCTTTCAGCTACGGTACGTGGCAGTAAGCTGCAAATGTCTCACTGCCAACCAACCAGCAGCACTTACATATTTGAATTCTGCCGTTTTGCAGATGAGCCTGTCCCACGAGAAAGACGAAGTAATAGATACAGTACATAAATTCAGACACTGACAGACAGCTCTCACTGGCATTGACGCAGAACCACAGTTGAGAGTAACTGGACCAACTTGAAGAAGAAATGCTTATCCCAGTTCCAAACTCGGGCGATTATTAAATTACATGTATTTCGGGAAGAAGACCCGGATACAATGTCGCTATTCGGTTTGTGCGGTCGCTGAGCCGACTTACTTCCCTAGTCAAACGAAGCGCGGAGAGGGGGCCGACGGAAGGCTCGGAACGTCAAGCCGATTGGTGGGGCTCTTGTTCGGTATAACTTGAGGCTGGCCGCCGGTCGGGACTTCGTCATCCATGCACTGATCATGTTCACCTGACTGTTCCAGACATTATTTCGGATATCAACTAGCCACTTCAGGTCTGGTCAGGACCTGTTGCGCACTGACACGTCTTCAGGACTTATGGATCTCCTTCTCTCTAATTCGCCATCGCTCTCTGGACAGTTGAGGTGGCGAACCAACGAGCTTCTTTGCAGGATGATCCGGACCAACTACAACACCCAATTTGCCCAGACCGCGCGCGAGCTCGCCGAATTTCGTCATGCGACGCCTGGCCTTGCCGATGGAATGGACGATGACATTCTTTCCGAATCATATCGAAAAACAGTTCCTCTCACAACCTATGCCTCATATGCACCATTCCTTGCAAGGTTTTTCGAAAAGCCATGTAAAACAAGTGCCGTAGTCGACTTGCTTTCCCATGGAATCCCCGATTTTATTGCCGGGTCCAGCTCGACGTCCGGTGGGCTTCGGAAAACCTTTCCCAAATACAACCGCTTGTCAAAAGTTAGATCCTCGGATGTCAGAACGCGGACAATATCTAATGCTCCCCGGGGACGCACTAGAGCATACATATGGTATCTTGGATGCGATCAAATGAGTGTCGAGGATGAAGCCAATTGTCCCGTCACTACAATCTACCTAACCTGCGGGACAGTCCTCACTCGGAGGATGAGCTTGTATCTGGACCCTGAAAAGGACGGAGAAAAGATGGCGATATTCAGTATGGCAAAAGTCACCCAACCTTCGTGTTATGCTGACTTGTCACCTCCCCAGTACTCGACCACGCTGCACCCTATGCCACTGGATTTATAAGGAAATGGCGCTCTTTCCTTCTTATACATGCGCTGTTTGCAGTCGGTAGCAGGTCCCTCGAGACCATGTCCATGGCGTTCCTCAGTACGTTTGTAGACATGATCCGCCACCTCGACATGGAATTCGACATGGTGGTGGACTGTATCGCGAACGGTACTATCCCAGACTTGGACGGGATAGCTGAGGTACGGCATTACTTGGAGGTCGGTACCGGCCATCGAAATCCGTTTTAGAGTCTGAATCTGGTGTAGGTGAATATTTTGGCGGACCCCGAACGTGCGGCCGAGCTACGTCGTCTCGGTCGTCCATCTTCACGACCAGGGTGGTGCGGTCACGTTTGGCCGAACTTGCGTTCCGTCGCTGGTGTTGCTAGTGGTTCCTTCGCATCGTCTATCCCATTGGTACGTTTGTCGTCCGAGTATTCTGTGCCTCCGCCTCACTGTTCCTGCGTAGGCTCAATGGTTCCTTGGCCCCAGCACGGCTATACGTGCTCGTGGATATGGAAGTACGGAGGGCTGGATCGGGTCCCCTTACAACCCACTCGAGTTGAACCAGTTCAAGCCAAGTAACAAAATCATCATCGAGTTTTTGGATATCAGCAGGGGTGATTCGATCACTGCCCTCGCACAGCTTGTGGGTACTCCTTGATACTTCGTGAGACGAGGCTCCTAGCTCACTAGCAACGCAGTGGGAGGTTGAGCTCGGAATACAATACGAACTCGTGTTAACGACCCAGGACGGCCTATGGCGGTATCGTCTTGGGGACGTGGTCGAGATCTCTGGGTTCGACCCAACAGATGGCGTTCCCATCATCCAATTCGTCGAGCGCCGCAAGTAAGAGTTCTCGTACACCCACGTTGGTTTGCTGACAGACCCGTCGACAGCGTGACCATTCGATTCCCAAGCTTCATGGTCACCGAAAAAGAGTTGAGGGCGGCCATGTCCGTGGTTCCCACCATGCTAGTCAATGTCGTCGACTGGACCGCGACGATCGATGATCGACGCCTCCCTGCCACGATCGGATTCTTTGTCGAGCTCGCTGGCGACCAAGGTATGTATAGCTTCCTACGTATCCGTTCTCTCGCTCATGAAACACGTTTCCCACTGGACATCGGCGTCCCAGTCTCCGATCTCGCACCGGAACGTGTGCTCGACGAGCTGATACGATCGAACAAAAATATCGCGTGGGCCCTCGCACGCGAGGTATTTCGCAAACCCACCATCCGGCTCGTCCGATCTGGGACGTTCAGCGACTTTCGGCAACTGAAACTCGACGAGGGCAGTAATAACCTCGGACAGGTCAAAGTGCCCGTCGTCCTGCCAAAAGCTGCGTACGTGACGTGGTTTTCGAATCGGGTGGTGCAGGAGATGTGAGTCTCGTGGTGAGTGGGTTCTGCCGGTCTGGTATTCTTGGGCTTCACTTGTTGCATGTCTGGACGACATCCGACGTGAGGAAGAGTGACGGGTCATTGTTTGAGTAATGATACCCTTGCTTTTTACATGCTCACACTATGAATTGTATGTTAGTAGCCTTGATACGTATGCTTGCCATGTTTTCCGGGATCCGAGTGGTCCCTAGTACGGGCTCTCAAGAATGGGCTATGACCGGCAGATTGATGCGAACTGGGATAGAAACCTGGCTGGAGTATCCTGGGGGGTCACGCTGCGTGAATTTTGTAGCAGTTTTCCAGTTGTGCATCAGCAGAGGAAAAAAAACACTGCAATAAGTAAAAGCGCGTGTTGTCAGTGTCCTAGACGCGAGTAGTTATCGAAGAGAGCACTACAGATGAGTGACGGGTGCCGGAAATCAGATCGTGTCTCACTCTCGCCATTGGGGACTCGTAACAATTATGATCATCTCTCGTGTCTGAAATACAGGGAGCAGGATTGTAAACATCAGTCGAAGGTGTAATCTATAAGAGAGGAGGTCCAAGAACTGAAGTAGGGTCATTGAAAGTACGGGCTGAGGATGTTGATTTTCTTTTACGTCAGTCGTCGCGTCGTTCGGTCGTTGTGTTGGTCGTCGTGTCCATCGATCGACTATGAGCTTGTATCCTTCTTCTTTTGGACTGATCGTCGCTTTCCTTGGTCATTTGGTTCTGTCTGGGAGTGTCTGGGAGTGTCAGTATGTCATGTCAGTCAGCTATATGCATGGACTAGATATAAGCAAACATTCGCTTCTGTCGTAGCAGCAGCAATTTTCCCGTCCTCGGAGGTCTTCATTAGGTGCATCTTTGAGTCCGGTAGAGACGGTTGGTGGAATTACGTTTGCAAAACAGTCCAGGGCACTCGGCGGAAAGTTCATCAGCCCCTGGAAGCACAGGCTCCGTGTCAGAAGAGTCACGAGCCGTATCCAAATCATGGACAGGGCGGTCTTTCTCCCGGTCATGATGCTACGATATTTGCTTAGTAGTATACGCAAGTCTCCAAGCAGAAGATGTGATTCAGTCACCTTGATGTCTTTGGCCAGTAACTTCATTTTCGCTCTGAGAAACAACTTGGAGCTAGACATCTCGCTCGTTCTTGTCATGCTCTCTGAGTCCGGATTGGTCTACTCGAAAAGTACAGTGATTCATGATTCTTTTGACTCGAAAACTTACCTGCGTGTATTGGGCTAGTTTGGGCTTGACTGTGGTGGGATTCTTATCCTTCGTTCGACTTGGACCACGCTTCACCTGGAATATAGAATTAATCTCGGCGTCCATTGAGCAGATATACTTACACCAAGCGGCATGTTGAACTGACTCGGATTGTATCCGCGTGAAGCGACTTCTCCTTGATTGATTGCATCTTCACCATCTGACTCGGAGTCGGAGTGCAGGATAATTCGGCGTCGTTTACCCGAACGAATAGTACCGTTATCCTTTATCTCTCCTGTTGCGCTTGCCTTTCGCAGTTCGGTCTTGTTGTTGACAGGCGTCTTCTGAATGGTCCGTCCTTGACTGTGCCTACGTGTTCTGCCGAGCATGATGTTAGCACCGATAACACTCGGTAAATTCTGGTTCAACTTGTCTGAGGCTTTCGCTTTATCGGCCTTCTTCCGAGTATTCGAGTCCATTTCAATGTCCGAGTCCGAGTCTGAGTTACTACCGTCAATATTATCCGAAGTTGTGCTGTAGCTGTCTTCCGAATCTGAGTCTGAGCCAATTGAATCCGAGAGTGAGTCTTGTGCATCTTCAGCGTCGTCCCTCTTTCTCTTCCGAGTCTTGACAGACTACGAGACAATTGTTAGTGATAACGAACGACATTTAATTATAGTACCTTGGAATCAGGGTTACCGCCCTTTAATAATCTCAAGTTGTTTTTTGCTCGTTGTGAAGAGTTGCGTAGGTACTGAGCCAACAAAGCTCGCGCGCCCCAACCATCGACATGCTTGCGGAGAAGTTTTGACTGCATCTGGGCCTTTTACAACGTAAGATGTGCATACTTATATGCGGCATAGGAAACTTGAATTACCTCACGAATGACCTTTTCAACTGCCAGACGACTCTTTTGTCTCGTTATGGTACGACTAGTATCGAGATACTTGATGGCGAGCTCACGAATGAGTCGCTTTCATTCGGATAAGTGAGCCATCACCAACGACTGCTTGCAGGATATCACGTACGGCAAGATAGTTATAGTATTCTTTCTTGTGGGTTAGCTGTAGCTCGGCAATTATACTGTATCCTTTTCCTGAACCGCGACCTGCGCTTCCCTCTGGCCGCGGAATTAGGTCGCTTGGTTGCGTGAACTTATCGCGGTGCCCTGACGACTTCTTGTTCTTCTCGCGGTGCTCGTGAGCTTGTTGCTTGCCTAGATCGATAAGATGTATCAATTATTAGAGTACGAAATCTCGATCTTGCATACGAGACAAAGTTTGTAGTTCTTTTTGTATGTTGGCCAAGGTTTTAGTTAGAGCATCAAGCGAGGAATGCATTTTATCGGTCTTATGCTTTGGCATGATCAGCGATGGAAAGGGAACAGGATCAGCAAACAAACGACGCGACAAGACAGTGTAGTCACGTGACCGCGAAAAAGGAGACGACAACCCACTACGCCATCGCTCTCTGAACAGTTGAGGTGGCGAACTAACGAGCTTCTGTGCAGGACAGTCCGGGCAACTTCAACACTCAATTTGCCCAAACCGCGCCCGAGCTCACCAAATTTCGTCATGCGACAGTTGGCCTTGCCGATGGAGTGGACGATGGCATGCTTTCCGAGCTATTTCGAAGAAGGTTACTCCCACAACCTATGACTCATATGCACCATTCCTTGCAAGGTTTTTCGAATAAAGCGAGTGCTATAGTCGACTTGCTTGCCCCTGGAATCCCCGAATATCTTGCCGAGTCCAGTTCGACGTCCGGTGGTCTTCCGAAAACCTTTGCCAAATACAACCGCTCGTCGAAAGTCAGATCCTTGGATCCCAGACCGCGGACAGTATCTAATGCTACCCGGAGACGCACTAGAGCATACATATAGTATCTTAGGTGCGATCAAATGAATATTATGGATGAAGCCAACTGTCCCGTCATGACAATCTACCTAACAAATAGGACAGTTACGGTCGTCACCCTTTGTATCTGGACCCTGAAAAGGATGGAGAAAAGATGGCGATATTCTGTACGGCGAAATCACCCAACATTCATGTTATGCTGACTTGTCGCCTCCCCAGTACTCGACCACGCTGCACCCATGCCACCGGATTTATATAGAAATGGCGTTCTTTCCTTCTCATACACGCGCTGTTTGCAATCGGTAGCAGGTCTCTCGAGACCATGTCTATGGCGTGCTTCAGTACGTTTGTGGACATGATCCACCACCTCGACATGGAATTCGACATGGTGGTGGGCTGTATCGCGAACGGTACTATCCCAGACTTGGACGGGATAGCTGAGGTGCGGCATTACTTGGAGGTCGGTACCAGCTATTGAAATCCGTTTTAGAGTCTGAATCTGGTGTAGGTGAATATTTTGGCGGATCCCGAACGTGCGGCCGAGCTGCGTCGTCTCGGTCGTCCATCTTCGTGGTGCGGCCACGTTTGGCTGAACTTGCGTTCCGTTGCTGGTGATGCCAGTGGTTCTTTCGCGTCGTCTATCCCGTTTGTCGTCCGAGTATCCCGCCTGCCTCCCCTCACTGTTCCTGCGTAGGCTCAATAGTTCCTTGGTTCCGGCACGGACATATGTACTCGCGGTTATGGAGGCACGGAGGGCTGATCGGGTCGCCTTACGCCCACTCGAGTTGAACCAGTTCAAGCCAAATAACAAAACCATCAAGTTTTGGATATCAGCAAGGGTGATTCGATCAGTTCCCTCGCACAGCTTGTGGGTACTCCCTGGTACTCCGCGAGGCGCTCCTAACTAACCGGCGACACAGTGGGGGGTTAAGCTCGGAAGTCAATACGAACTCGTGTTAACGACCCAGGACGGCCTATGGGGGTATCATCTTGGGACATGGTCGAGATCTCTGGATTTGACCCAACGGATGGCGTTCCCGTCATTCAATTCGTCGAGCGTCGCAAGTAAGTGTTCTCATACACCCGCATGCGTTTGCTAACAGACCTGTCGACAGCGTGGCCATTCGATTCCCAGACTTCGTGGTCACCAAAAAAGAATTGAGAGCAGCTATGTTGTCCGTGGCTCCCGACATGATCGTCAAAGTCGTCGACTGGACCACGACGATCGACGTGACCCTGCCACGATCAGATTCTTTGTCGAGCCTACTGGCGACCAATGTATATATCCGTTCTCTCGCTCATGAAGCACATTTCCCACTGGGCATCGGCCCCCAGTCTCCGGTCTCGAACTCGCGCCGGAGCGTGTGCTCGACGAGCTGACATGATCAAATAAAATATCGTGTGGGCCCTCGCACACGATGTATTTCGCAAACCCACCATCCAGCTCGTCCGATCTGGGACGTTTGGTGACTTTAGGCAACTGAAACTCGGACAGGTCAAAGTACCTGTCGTTCTGCAAAAAGCAGCGTATGTGACGTGATTTTCGAATCGGGTGGTGCAGGAGCTGTGAGTCTCGTCGTGAGTGTGGTCTGGTGTTCTTGGGTGTCACGTTAGTGCATGTCCCTTGGCGACGGCCAACATGAAGAGCGACGGGTGATAATGATATCCTTTGTTTTTCTACAAGCTCACACTATGGACTACGTTAGTAGCCTTGACACGATGTTTGCAATGTTTTCCTTGACCCAAATGGTCCCGCTCGGGCTATCAAAAATAGGCCATGACCAACGTGACGTCCCCTTTGGGGTGTTCCCATCTCCTGTCTGGTTTTCCTACCGATGCAGACTCGGAAAGAAAACTAGCTGGAGCCCACTGCGGTGCGTGAATGAGCAGTTTTCCATGAAGTTGTGCATCAGCAGCGAAAACACAAAGAAATGAATCTCAAATGTTTACTGCATCCATGATACTTGAACGCTCTGGAGGCTGTAGCTCCTCTCCCCAAAGCTACGGTGTCTCGCAAAGCTGTGGCCGACACCGGCCCGTAATGTTTGACTGACCTAACGCTACTCATTTTTCTGGCCCGTGGTGCCGCACGAACAGTGAAACGGGCCACAGCGTTGATGAAACGCTGATAATATTTGAAGGCCTGTCCCGAATACGTGGCACTGAATCGGCAATCCTGATCGGCAACGTCATACAAGATTCTGTAGCACAGCAAGAAATTCATTACAAACCACCCGCATCCTATCTCGCAGCAGTCTACGATGGCCGATATCCTGATTCCAGTCTTGCCTTCTGTCCCCCCCTTTCTGACCTCCTGGATTCCGGGACAGACACCGATGTCTACATGGCCTGCGGTGTCGACGGCCATTCTGTCTTACTTGGCGATCGTGTTTGGATTGCAGGAGCTCATGAAGGACAGGCCTGCATTCAAACTCAAAACCCCTTTTCGCATCCACAACGCCTTTCTCTCACTTTCGAGTCTGGTATTACTCGCATTGATGATGGACGAGGTCGTGAAGCTATGGTACACCGTCGGTGCGTACGACGCGTTTTGTGCGAGAGCGTCATGGACAAGAGTGATATTCCAGTTTGCTTCCGAGATGATCTCGCCCTGACGCAGACGGTTTCAGAGACTCGAGTTTTACTACATGGTGAATCATTACTTCAAGTACATCGAGTTCTTGGACACGGTGTTTCTGGTGCTCAAGAAACGACCGCTTTGCAAGTCGTTTCATTGCATCAGCCGTTGTTGACACGGTATTGACCCCTATATGCTAGCGTTTTTACACATTTTTCATCATTCGACGACGGCACTCTTGACGTTTGTTCAGCTCGGGGCTAAACTTAGCGGGGTGACGGACGCACAGATTAGTGCCTCACTTTTCCGCTGACTTTTTTTATCCAGGCATGGTCGCCCATTTGCCTCAACTTGGGAGTGCATGTCGTCATGTGTAAGCTCCATATATGCGCCATTGCGAGCGAGTTCTCACTTATCTGGTTTACAGATTATTACTATTTCGCAGCCGCAGGGGGTGCCAAGCTTTGGGTGCGTTCGTCACCTGACGGGTATCATCTTCGTTGCGAATATATCGTATTTGACCCCCGTAGTGGAAAAAGCATCTCACGACGATGCAGATACTCCAGTTCATCATCGACGTCTTCCTGTTCCATTTCGGGTGTGAGTCAGATAGATCGCGACGCAAGTCCAGACTGACCTCGTCCGCTTCTTTTTTATTCAGTGTACCAACATTTCGCGTTCACGTACTGGCCGTACTTGCCGCACATCGGCGACTGTGCTGGTGACTCGACGGCGGCGATATTTGGCGGTGTTCTCCTCACAAGTTTTCTGGGACTCTTTGCCAATTTTTATGTACAAACGTATACAAAAGCCGATGGGGACGGGATCGGGAAGGACAAGGACAAGATTCGGGATGCGCGTATTGATCCCGGGTCTGGACACAGGGTGCGTGGTTGTGAGCCATCGTGATGCGGTCGTTTAAAAGTAAATGGGCCGCAAAGGAAGGATTGCGCGCGGGCGCGCCCATGTCCGACGATGATGATCGATGATTTTTGTGCCCGGTTGCACTGTAGCAAATGATGGAACGAATTCCGATGAGTAGATCACCATACCTTTGGGTTTCTTGGACTCGTAAACATGTAGCATGTAATGACAGCAAGTTTCGTGTAAAAGAAGGCAGAATAGGCGCTCTCGGCATAACGTCGTCGCGGCCCGCGCGTTTGCCAGTGAGTCACATGGAGACCTTGCAGTTCTCCGCCACGGAAGCCAGAATCCCAAATCGACAGGATAGCCTCGATCAAATCAAAGGGTTGCGACATCGATTCTTCCTACAACGGCCATAGTCCGAAGCTCAAAAGCCATGGAGTCACATCGCAGATCCCAAATCAGTTTTCTGTTGTCCAGTTCGCTCCAGACCACGCGGTTGGTTTCACGTTAGAGGTACGCGCTGTTTTGATGACCCCGAGGGGGGATCGGCGCCGGGATTGAGTCGGAGCTTGAAATGCCCCTTTGTTGGCTCGTGTTTGGAGGAAAGAAAGAGGCCAGTGAATTAGACGGAAGGGAACGTCCAACTTGTCTTTTGCCACTCTCGTTTTTCTGGCTTGCTCGTCGTCGAGCTCGTCGAGCTCACAGGGATCTCGCAGTTTACTCTCGGGGAAGCGGTCAGTGCAGCGAGGAGGACCATCGAGTAACTTGTCCTCCGGCGACGGCAAGAAAAACGGTCAGCGCTCAAAATCGACACCGTCGACGACGACTGGAGCACGGAGACGACGCAATCAAGTGTTTATCTCGTGGGTGTGATGAACAGCGATGCGACAGAAGCCGCCCTTGGTCTGCTCGGTCTCTCTCCCTTGAACGCCCCCCACTCCCACCCGCAACCACAACCACACTCTCATCACCACGTTGCCCACCCACATGGACCGTCCCTGACCTCGAGCACCGTCGGTATTGCCGTAGATCGCACAAGTGTCCCCCCTCTCATCCACTCCGCATCGCTTGTCCCACTCAAACGGAAACTGCCATCACCCGCGCTCTCGCCAGCAACCGCGACGCCGCTCACCCCAGCCTTTTCGAGCGATGCGCCATCCACCAAGCCACGACAGTCTTCCCATCCTCTCGCGACCTCCTCGACGCCACCCATCACAGTCAACCGTCCCCTCCCAACCGTGTCCACGAAATCCTTGACAGCACCCGCGCAACGGCAACGTCCATTTTCTCCCACTCTCTCCTGTTCTGTCCTGCCACAAACACCACCAACTTCACAGCTTCCCCTTCCGTCACCTTCTACCTCGCAACACCCACTCGCTCTCTCTGATGTGCCTCCCCCACCGGACTCGGACGCCATCTCGTGCATCTGTGGATTCACCTATGATGATGGCTTTTCGATTGCGTGCGACGACTGCTCGCGGTGGTGCCATGCAGCCTGTTTCGGCATCATCCAAGGCGGAGAGGTACCCGAGTTCTGGAAGTGTTGGGTATGCGATCCCGCTCTGGTGGTCGATAAAGAGCGAGCGGTCAAGACCCAAAAAGGGAGGCTCAAGGCTATGCGCTTGAAGGCTTCACACGGAGCGAATGGTGCATCTGGAGCGACGGGTGTTAATGGAATCGGCGGGAGCTCCGCGGTGGACGAAGGAAACGGTAGTGGTGGAAAGCCAACGTCGAGAAGGAAGACGAGCCCGGGTGCGGAACGAAAATCGAGGAGGGGAAGTGCGGTTGCTGCCGCCATCGAGGGCTCTGGTCCGTCGAGGAAGAAGAGACGTGCGTCGATGCTTTCCCCTACTAATCCCTCATCTCCATCTATCCCTCCCACAAATCATGCCTCAACGCAACCACATGCTGGCAGCTCGCGCATATCACATCCTAATGGTACCGGTCCAGACACCTCCAGCAGCTTACCCCCAACCCCGGTCACATTCCCTCCAGACATCTACCCAAACCCTGCCATCTACGCCCAGTTGCTCCGCGTCGCAAAAGCCTGGAGAGGTGTCACCGCTCTCAACCCCCCATCACCACTCATACACCCGCCGCCGAGGACCTATAATGATGGAGGCTACACAAGGGTGGATTCACAAGGGTGAATTGATCTTTCTTTTGTTGTCTTCATATTGTTCCTGCCCTTTTCTTTCGATGGATGTCGCATACAGGCGACATTGTTTTATCGCTTGTATGCATATAGCCGGTTGCTGATGATAGTGCAGGTACCGGGATCAGTACGGCTATTCCATGTCTCCGCTTGACAATACGACACCAGTGATAGTGGACGAAAATGCTGGGGATGTATTTGTCCCTCGGACGGTGCTACGGACGGACCCTTCCATGTCTTGCTCCAGCGTACACTCGGGCTTGCATTCCCAGTATCTGCCACCTTCGACGACATGTACCCCCGCACATCTCCGTCCCCCATCTCCCAGATTACATGTCGCTTCGGATCCTTCGCCTTTTCCGCATACCTCTATTTACCCTTCACCACCTATATCCAATTACATGTCTACCCCTGTACCTAGTTCATCGCAACATGCACGCTCGTACGTCAAGTCCCCTCTTACACCCTCCACAAACACCATTTCATCCTCCTACCCAAACGATACGATCCCCGCAACCACCCTCCTAGCCCCATATACAAGCGCGATCGTTCCCTCTGCTGCGTATCTGGCTGACCCGCTAAACGGGTACGCCCATCTCGGCATGGGAAAACCTCAGGTGAGGCTCGTCGGAGGTGGTTGGGAAGCTGGGCTGGACGCACGAGGTGTTGGAGGCGTCCCCGACCCTCCTGATTCCGGTGAGAAGGGGAATGGGCCCAGTGCAGTCAAAGACGATGAGGATGGCAAAGCAAGGTGGGCAAGGTGCGGGTGTTGGCCAAACGCGGTGGTGCGCCCCGTCATCTGTAATGGAAAGAGGGGGGAGCGTAAGAAGGGGGAGGGGATGTGGCACAAGGCTGGGTGTGCGAAGGCGGCGTCGGATGCCACTACTGTTCCCGAGGCTGCTGGTCCACCACCAACCGCCAACGGTACGTCTGTCCCTCCTCCAATGCCACGGGCGCAAGGACAACAGACAGATGAGTCGTCGTCCGACCAAGACGATGCGCCGTCGATGTCCGACCCTGATGCGGACCCGACGACTCTCTCTTTTGCGCTGTTCGCGTTGCGGGACTTGAGAGCGGACGAGGAAATTGTCTTGGGCTGGGAATGGGACGACGGACATGCGGTGCATATGTTACCTGCGTTGATGGAAAGTCCTGGGATGTTCGCGTAAGTCTTGTCTTGCAGCGTACCTTTATCCGTTTCTCGTGTACATTTCGGTCGCTGACTTGACTCTCCCTTCCATATACGCTACTCATCGCCATCGCGCTTATACAGCCCGGCACACCTCCGCCACCTTCGTGCTCAGTTCACGTCGATTCTCCACGCTCTGAGCAGTACGTTCACTACCTGTGCCTGCGGTGCTTCGACGCGAGACTGTGCTGTCCGTGTTATGGAGCGCGTTGTCGAGGGACGGTGGCCATGGCCTGGTGGGGAGATGACCTCCGAGGGATCTGAGGGCGACTTATCCGATGTCAATGGTGCCAGCGAAGAATGGGACGATGGCGAGGGGCGGGACGTCGACGTGGAAGGAGATGGCCAGTCGGAACCGTTTCCAAGTCGGAACTGGGGGTTGGGTATGAACGTGGACGTGGACATTGAAATGGACGCATCGATCGAAGTCGATGGACGGACACGACAGGTCAAGAAGCGCAAGGTGCGGAAGAAGAGCCGAGCGGAGGATGTGACACACGTGAATGGAAGCGCTGCTGCGTCCTCGTCGACGCTGAAACCAAAGACGAAGGAGGCGGTTGATTTGGGTCCGTTGGTGGGTGTCAAGCGGGGGTTTAGGACGCGGGAGAAGGCACCGATGAATGGCGGGTGGGGCGGTGTGGAAATCGTGCCGTCCAGTCTCAAAGCGTTTCCTCAAGTCAGTGCGGAGGAGGATCCACATGTGGGTGGAAAAGGAAAAGGAAAGGCGCGAGTGGCTGACGGTGAGTGGTGGCGTCCATGCGTATCTCTCTCGTTTTTGGTTGGTTCTTGCCTGTGGTGTGGTTACTGATGTTTTCTGCATTGTCAGATGATACGGATCCTGCGTTGCCCCCACGGATGCGTAAGGCCTGGCCTCGACCGCCAGCGGGTCAATCGGAGTTATCGCAAGAAAATCCACCACGAGACTGCTCAACACGTTCCGAGAGTTGGAGAGCGCATGAAAGATGGAGGAGCCCGCCTGATATGAATGTCGAGAGTCCGATATCCGTTTCTGGTCCTACGGAGGGTGGCAGTGGCAGTGGAAAGGGTGGTGATGGTAAGCAGGGCTCGGCGAGTATGAATGGTGATGGGGAAGACGGCGCAGATGGGCAGGAGACAGAGTTTGACACGGAGACGGAAGCTGATGGGTTGGACGGTAAGTGCCTTTTGTGCAGGACGGCGTTTTGGTCGGGTTTTTACCTTGTTTTCGATAGATACACTGCAGATGCCACCCCCGCCGATGCCAGCCTCGCTCGATCCGACCACGGTCTCATCTCTTGCGCATGCTCATGCGGGGAGAAGCGTGTCTCCTCGTGGCTCCATTCAATGGGACAAGAACGGTGTCCCCGCGACGCGGATACCGCCACAAACACAGGCATCGACGTCTGCATCATCGGGTCGTTCGGGCCAACCACCCAGTCAAGGCACTTTCTCCGCTCCTCCAGCTCCTCCCAATTCCACCATTTCGCGTTCTCTTGCACCGTCGCAAGTCAACTATGGCACTCTATCCCCTTCGACATCGTTCCCGCTCGCGCATCCCCCACCAAGCGTGTCGCCCTCAGCCACGTTTTCAAAGCTCTCCCTGCATTCACCGGACGTATCATCCTCACCAAATCTATCTGTACTATGCGGTCCCGGCGAATCCACGATGCCATCCTCTGCATCCGCCCCGACGTTGCGTGCTTCAGACCATCGAGCCCCCTCACCACCTCACAGACCATCTAAACCCCTGCATGTGCATCCACAGAACGAATCGCCTTCTTTGGCTGCCTCTCTCTCTGCACCAGTGGCGACCCTTCAATCTTCTGACGGCACACGCGATACGCCCGCCGAGGCACAGCACCAACAACCGCATCGGTCCCCGTCCGAATTACGACACGGGGCACACCCTTCGTCGGATGTGGAGAAGAGGCGACCTTCCAATGGGGAAACATATCGTGTTCGGTTCGCGTCACCAGAAATATTGAGCGGAATGCCGCGGTTGAAAGGCAGAGTCACGTCGGACAGCTTGGAACCCCTTGATGCCCATGATGGTGTCTCAGACAACGTCAACGCGATTGGGGCCCTGGAGGAACAGGAGGTCCCCCCATTGGACCGCGATGTCATGGATGTTGAGGTCGACGTCGTCGGAGACAACCAGAGGGAAGATGGTAGTGTCCCCTCGGATGTGACGTCCGCTGAGAGCAGGATGGATGACGTCCTGGGGGACGAGTATTCGTCATTACCCGCGCCCGGGTCTCCCCCACCGCCACCAGATTCCCGATCCCACAGCATCCTCTCGGTGGAGGACGGTTCCCCCCAGGGAAACGACCCGTCACAAACGGCGTCTGATGTCAATGAGACGATGTCGCAAGCTGAACCGATGGCTGTTGATTCTGCGCCTACACAGCCAGCGCGAGACCCGTCGCCACCGCCACCACCCAAGGTCAAAATGTCGCTCAAGGACTTTGCGCTGCGCAAGAAGAAACAACGGGAGGAGGAGATGGCGAAATCCGTTGGTTCGCCTGTAACACCTGACGGACTTGCACTGCCACTCAGTCCCAACGTTGACGTCAAACGGGATTTGGCAAGCGAGCATGTAGACGGTTTGTCAACTGCAGATTCTGGCGAGGTCGTCAACGGTCAGGACGTGAAGATGAACGATGCGACTAAAGAGGATGCCTTGGACTCGTCTGGGACTGCGCATGTCGCCGCGAACGGCGGGAGTATGCATGGGCACGACGCCCGGCTTATCGAGGAGAGCGCCGCAGAAGACGACAAGACACGAACACCGACCATGACCATAGCTACCAAGGCTCCGGACACCCAGCAATCACCGACACTCTTGTTGCGTGTCTTAGGCGAGCGGAACAACGATCAAACGCAGATGCAAATCGATGCAAAACCTCCGATGACGCTCACAGCCAAAATGGAGATATTGGATGCGGTGGTGCTGAGTGGGCTTGTGGGTGCTGATGATGATCCTCCGCCTAATGTTGTGAGCTTTGCTCCTGAGCCTCCGCCGCCGCCATTGACGACCAAGCAGACGAGTGAAACCGCGACGACAGACCACACCGTTCCTGTAGGCCCTATACCTAGATCGGCTATTCCTTTGATCCCCACCTCCACGTCAACACCCACCTCCATGTCTACATCGACGTCTACATCTGCAGTCAACTCGCGTTCCAACTCAGTTGGCCTCCCTGTTTCTACACCAATCCCCAATTTGCATGCCCACGTCCCATCGTCATCGTCCAGCATTCCATCTTCCCGTCGCCCTTCGCACGAAGATGGCGAGATTACTAGCTCCACTCCACCAAAAGCCTATTTGCCGCGATCACATACACCACCTACGCAACCCCGCTCATTCCACGCCGTCCACCCATCGTCACCAAGCCTTGGGCCCACTTTATCCTCGACACCACCTGTCGCTCGTCGGCCTGTCCCCCCACTTTCCCGTTCTCCGTTATCAAATAATGCCGTTCCTATACCAACACCTGCACCGATATCGTCTCGACCACTTCCAAGCGGGCCTCGTGCTCTACGAGGGAGTATGAGTCAGCCGACACATCCGTATGCGTCATCACCTCGGCCGCCGTACACCGGTTCTCAATACATCCCACGGGGCCCGTCCGCCGATCGAGATCGAATGGACTGGGAGCGTGGCGACCGCCAATGGGCTGCGCAAACGAGGTCACGAGGTCGAGCTGGGAGCAATGGATGGGGGAGATAAGTTTATTATTCCTGTTTGCTGTGATACGAATCACGCTTCTATTCCTTGACCTTTTATTTTGTCATCGTCTTTCCTCTTTCTTATTTCTGCTGATCATTATTGCTTTCATCGCTTTTTCTTCACGTACTCCTTTTCTTTTCTGTTTTCGTTTCACGCGTGTTCATTGCACTAGGTTAACAAGAATGTAAAAGGTTTCGATCGATCTCAAACGTTGGTTTGAGTGTTTTTATTCTTAAGTTTGCCTTTGCCGACGAGGTTACCTAGTCAATAATCTGATAGAGGAATAAATGTGTAGGTTTGCGTGGACACACGGACTCGATGTCACTTGGGGGTGCCTAGAGGTAAGTGTCCAAACGTGCAAACCCCGCCCCTCGTCGTGCTTTGGGGCCGACTCGAGGACACTATAAACCCTCGACGGTATAAAGTTTTACGAGGTACAACCCAGCGGGAGATAAACAAGACTTGTAAGTTAGGTAATCAGTTATGTTCGAAAACGGAAAATAATATGTGGGGGATATGACGTTATCAGGAGGGCGCAAGCGTGAGGTTCCGCACGTCGTCCTCCTCGTCTCCATTGTCATTGTTTTTCACTATGTTGTCCATCGCTAAAACTACGTTGAGACCATCCCTTGCGCGTGCGTTTGCCAGACAAGGCAGCCTCGCTTCGGTCCACACGCTGCCAGACCTGCCCTACGACTACAACGTGCGTGTTCTTCTTACTCGGTGTGGGGGGGCGCACCACTGAGGCACACACGCCGCATCTATGACAGGCGCTCGAACCCCACATTTCGGAGCAAATCATGAAGCTGCACCATACGCGGCATCACCAGGCGTACGTCAACGGCCTCAACACGGCCGAAAAAGCGTACGCCGAGTCGACCTCTACGCGCGAAAAGATTGCGTTGCAGTCTGCCCTCAAGTTTAATGGCGGAGGTGGGTGGCCTTCTCCGCGCGTTTTGGGTGCGGGTTGACACGGCGGGTGTGATTAGGACATATCAACCATTCGCTGTTTTGGACCAATTTATCCCCCGTGAACAAGGATGGGGGTAAGCTCGCGGACGGACCCCTGAAACAGGCCTTGGAGCGTGACTTTGGGTCCGTGGAGGCGTTCAAGGCAAAATTTAATGCGACGACGGCCGCTATCCAGGGTAGCGGGTGGGGTTGGCTCGTGAGTGCAGTGTCCCCCAGACGCGGGAATAGCGTGTCCTGACATGCGGCTTTTGTAGGGATATAATGGGACGACGAAGAAGCTCGAGATCGTCGCGACTGCGAACCAGGACCCGTTGATCTGTACGTCGGACCGTCGACGGGTGTATGCATGTGGAACTCATGACTCTGTTTCTTAGCGCACGTACCCATCCTTGGTGTGGATATTTGGGAGCATGTACGTGTTGGATTTCATGGATGTATTGCGCTTTTTTTTGCTTATCGTTGTTTTCACAGGCGTTTTATCTCCAGGTGAGTTTGAACGGCCGCGCGTTCGGCCGATCTGATCGTTTTCCTTTTTTTTTCGCAACAAGTATTACAATGTCAAGGCCGAGGTGAGTTTTTGGGAGGTACGGTGTTAGACCGGTCACTCACGCCCCAACAGTACCTCAATGCGATCTGGAATGTCATCAACTTCAAGGAAGCAGAGAAGAGGTTGTTGGACGCAACGAAATAGACGTTGAAGACCATGACTTGTCTGCCATTCGATCATTGTAACACATTGATAATGCTGTTCATCACCGCTCATTGTGAACGCCTGGCGTTCTGTTCGGAGTTTACACAAGTTTGACAAGCGTCTCGTAGGGGGCTGTTCGTGAGTCACCGGAACTTTCGAGCATGACGGGCGATGCGCCACTGGTCGGCCAACTTCAATTTGCACCAAAGTAGCACCAGCCAAGGGGTAATAGCGGGTGAGTGTTTTTCCTCGGGGGAATTTCGTTCAAGGTGATCGGAGATCACCATGCATCATGAGGAGTCGGGGACCACACTCCCCCGAGCGATGTTCTTGCTGAGAACCCCTAGAAAGGTACATTCCGATTGTCTCGCTCACGCAAGAATTTGCCAACCGTCTTGCTGTGATGCGCGATTACCAGTATGCTTCACAGTTCCAGATGATGGATCCAAGTTTGTCCCCGCCAACGTTCCTCGCCACAGGACACACAGTGACACATCCTATGCCGCAGGTGGCGTTCCTGTGGGTGCTACCAAACCCGACAGAAACAATCTGGTCCCCACGATCCTGAGATTCCGTCAAATCATAATCGCTCTTCTTGTCATCGTAGGTACACCGAGAGCGTGATTTTACGCATTCTGTACCCCCAAAAGTGAGGGGCCAACGGAGGGTACGCATGTTGTAATCATCCGTTACGACCCTCACTCACATCCAACGAAGCATCGACGCGTATGGCACAAGGCGCAGCAGGACGGCAGTCTCCCTGTTGACCAAATATCGTCCGTCTGGTTCAGAGTTTCCCGGTTCGGCAACTTGATTGCGCTGTTACGGTAAATGAGCTCGATCGAATCGCGTCCTGACGGTCCTATCGGCGAATGCCAGCATCCTGATGGACACAATCGTTCACTTTGTACACTCTTGCGCCGCTGACTATGGTGTTATTGCCTTGTCTGGTCTTGCGTTACTGCATGCACCGTATCGCCCCCGCTTAGCGTGACAGAGTATGGGAACGACATTACTCGAACGCGCCGCGGCCCGGCGGGACACCCCCACACGCTTAGCCACTGTGGTGGCACTAACCTTGTTAGGCACTTTTGTGACTCAAAGGGGGCGCTAGTTCGGCCCGCAAAATGACATAGGTACTTTGTCTTAGTTGTTCATCCATCAGTACTCTTTTGGACGTTGACACGGTTTGGACAGCACGTTCCGTAACGTTTTCTTTGTCCTTCTCGCTATCCCTATTCCGTTGACGTGCACCTCGGACACCCCGAGGGCGATGTTGCATGTCATCGGAGGTTTATGATAAGCATATCGTTACAGCGGTTTTCAAAAGTCTGTGGAAAATGAATTTTGAAAAGTCGCGCCTCGGAGACAGCCGGCAAGGACCCCGGGCCCAGCTCAGTATGTGGGAAATGTCACATCACGGATGCTGCGCTTCACTCACCTACTCTCACCTTCACGGACGCACACTGCACGCTACCGCAACAACAGCCAGGCTGGAGAATTCGAGGATGCCCTGTTGGACAATATCATCCCAGTCCCAACTCCATTTGTTTATAATGTTCATAATGATACTATGTACCAAAAACCTTTTCGTACTGCCTACTTGAATGACAAGGATGATTTCACCCTGATGATGGGATCATAGAATGTTCGAGTCAGACAGTCTATAAATTTTCAGGGACATATGTTAAGGTCTTAGATATCACAGAAAGCAATATTACATAGTTTTTCTACTACATAGTACCATGATATTGGACGAGCTAATGGAATGGATGATGTATTCTCGTCCGACAGGGCATCCATACAAGTCACCAACAGAAAGAACCTATTTTGAGTGTAAGAGGGAACCATGGAATTCAAAGTAGAGGGCATACCACTTATCCTTATCCCATTGAGTCACTTTCTCCAGCCTGGCTTGCGGTAGCGTGCAGTGTGCGTCCGTGAAGGTGAGAGTAGGTGAGTGAAGCGCAGCATCCGTGATGTGACATTTCCCACATACTGAGCTGGGCCCGGGGTCCTTGCCGGCTGTCTCCGAGGCGCGACTTTTCAAAATTCGTTTTCCACAGACTTTTGAAAACCGCTGTAACAGACCCCCATGTGATTTCATGAGATCAAAAGATGTACCATCACAGTGCTCTATTAGTAGGTGGCGTGGCTGTCTCGCCTGATTAATATGAACCATGATGCGGCCTAGACATGATGCGGCAAGGTTCCAGTGCCCTAACACGGTTTCCGACGGCCGGCTTGAAAAGGGAAATATGACCGTGGACGAGACTGTCATTCATTCTTGCGATGTCAACCAGTAGATCTCCATCGATGGTGTCTGGATGGGTGGGCAATCCGTCGAAGAAAGCCGAAACTGCAGGTGGAGAGGAAGGCGACTCAAAGGGACATGCGTGCCACCACCGTGACGATGGAACGTTGTACATGGAACGTCGTATCCCCGTTTAAGCGGACTGGAATTCTAACTTTGGCCTGTCCGAGGCGGATCAGACACATGTATGCTCAGGTCAGCTGCGGATGCGTGCTTGCGACAGCCGGGGGATGTCGGTGCGACTTGATGCATGATGACCCAATTTCCGTGGGGGGTCGGCGCGAGGGGGGATTAGTCAAATGCGTTTCATCAAAGCAGCACCTTGGTTTTTTATTCCTTTTCTTTTTTATTCTTCGACATCACGTCCGTCGCTGTTGAATTCGAATGGATTTGGTGAGAGAGGGTGAAACACGTTCATTCACGTGTCGACCGCTCGTTGTGACCTGAGAACGGCTGGTATAAAAATATGTGTGGTTGCTATTTTTTTAAAATACATCAGGTTATACTTGGACCAAGGCTGGCAGGCCGGACGCCTACGAAGATTCCGGCGCGCTCAGAAGGCGAGATACTCGGAGTGCACGGTCCGGGATTCCCTGCATACCGAGCAGTGTGTTCACATGCGTTGGCGCTCGAATGCTACACAATGCACACCGGTCGTCCGAGGTGATCGTTCTCACAGGGTGCCGTTCCATGCACAGGAGCAGTGCTACTGGAAATGAGCTGGGGGGAAAGCCCATATCGGAGGAGATGGGTGTTTCGGATCCGGAACAGCATTGCACCGTGTCTTACTCTCCGGAGGCGTCACAAGTTTTTGATAGTGGCGGAATTCACGCACGATGAAACCATGCTAGTGTTGGTGGGCACCAAAGCAGTCCGCTCTATTCTGGGGAAATTCAGTCGGCTAAGAGCCGCACTTTCCTGTGCGGCAACTCAGTGGAAAGGATATCAAAACGACCTACAGTGGATACCTGGCTCACAGCCATGAAGGACGACGTGGACATCGTGCGTTATATCAGATTGTCCGACGCTATCCCCAGCTGAATCCTGATCGTCCTGGATCAACTTCTGGTAGGTCCGCAACTGGTACGCAGTACTCAGAAGGGAGATCTCGGTGGTGATGCCCCCACCATAGTGCGTATTATGCGGCGCCTAGCTCGCGGAATGCATGCGTGAAGTGAATTGAGTTGCCGCCAGAGTCCCACGCATCCAAGAGCTAGAAGGCATCGACCATCCCGAACCATAAGACCAAAAAATTGTCAAAGGTCCCTTGTCAGGAGGTCCGTTACGTCGTGATGAGTCTAGTAGGCAAGGAGATGGGACTAAGTGTATAGCCCACTGCGAAGCCGTATACTGAGAAACAATGTCAGCAAGCGCTGTGGTCCAAACAGCGCATCAGAATACAAACCAAGACACAATGCCGTTAGTTTGAGAACGTTGCGAGTGATACTTGTCACCAGCGACCCGTAAGCCCGACCGATCTCCCAGGATGGGACATATTTGGACCCTTTCCAGCGTAAAAAAAAGACGCCACGGGAACGGTGCGACGTTGGAGTTGAGCGCAAGAGCCAAGTTAGTCACAAAGAAACGTACGCTAAATTCTCGTTTTCCTTGGTGTTGGACAAAACGCAACCTTGTTCGTGCAGAACAGTAACCGAGATGGCGGTTGTATCGGATTGATACAATCATCCTTGAAACCCCTTGATCGGCCTGTATTAGGTTAGACTTATTACAGTACCCGAGCCTTGCGTGACATGTAAAGAAATAACCGCCTGAATGGCTTTCGACGATCGCGTCCTTGCGTGCAACTCCGACATGTCACAATAGGTATGGCGTTGAGCTCCATCGTCACATGGTGTACTACTAGCCTACTAGGGGCCTGTTCGGATGAGTAAAGCGAACAAGTATATTGCACGAAGAAGATCGAGCGCCAATCAATCCCAATTGATAAGTCTCAATCCATACCAATAATCGGTTGAAATCGAATTCGTGGTTGAGAATTTCCATATTGCCGACGCGTACATGGGTGGTTTGACAAACCGTTCCTTTCGCTGTACTATTCGGATGGGCCTGTGAAGCGAATCAGCATTGCGCAAAGTGCTGATCAATCGCAATTGAAAAGTGTCAATATGACCCATCCAAGAGTCGCGGAAGCAGTCGAGCTCGTGCCAGTGGTTGGAAATTTTCACATTTACCGACGCATACATGGGTGGCTTGACAAAGAAAACCATTTCTTTCGTGACATAAGTAGCGCTGGTCGCCTTCTTGAAGTTATTGTGCTATGTACTACTTCGTTGAATTCCTGCGGCAACTTTCAAGCGGGCGAATTCAGAATCGTCGTTTACGCGACCGAACAGCGGCGAAATAACACTCAACTGTTTATCTTCCAACAAACGTTCGTTCTCCGATCGTATGATGAAAAAAAAACATACTTGTGAGTTGGCAGTCGAGATGAGATAATAGTTGTTCCTGTCGTTGTGGCAGATTACCAGCCAATGCCGCCGTATAAGCACGCCGCTTCCAAACATGTCACATTGCAGCCTCGTGTACTCCATTGCCGTTACGCGGTTGCGGAGTCCCAAGATGGTTCTGACACTGACCCGTAAGTGGTTTTGTGTACTGATCCAACTTCTCTTTGCTCGCGTCTCTATTCAGAATTATGCTCACTGAGCGATCTGGATCTTTGGAACGTTCTCAGGCGATGTTGCTGACGGACATTTCGGAACAACCGCAAGCTCAGGAACGAGGCGCCGGACAGATTTAGAGGATGCTGAAGGTTAGCCAATCCTGTCGGCGCCATCATTGGTCATTGAACGAGATCGTGCCATCTTAGTCACAGCATGGCTCTGCGCAGCTGTCGGCACAGCGCTCATGGCATGGAACGCCGGTGGCACGTCGGGATGCTACTATGTAGTAGTGTCACATCGGCTCTTTTAATATTCAGGGTTAAGGTTTCAGGTTGCAATTATTCGCTTTGGGTCTAATCCACTGGCAGGTCAGAGCAAATGAGGCGCGTCAGCACGTCTGACAATCTTATCTCTAAGGCATTTCCGGGTGCTTGGCGAACTACCGAGATCGGCGAACAACGCGGTGTCCTTGGGTCTTCTGCACGTGTAATATGTGTCGTGATGCTCAATGCACTAGCGACAAAGTCGGTGGGCGTTGTTCCGTTCAATTTTAATTTGTGGCTTGTTTATGCTAGCCTTCCTTTGGAAGGCTCAGTGTTCGGATGTGCGTCGCTGATATCACATCCCACTCCGATTTCGCATAAGAAGGGCCCGATCAGGGTGCATTCTCCTCCTCCCAGAGCAACGCTTCCAACCTCCCTCAGCAAGTCTGAGGTTGTACAATTTTCCCTCTTCCACTGTTCTTTTCCCTCTTCCACTGTTCATTTGATTCGTAATGATCCTCGATACTCTCCCGTCTCAGTTCTGTCTTCAAGATCTCTCTGCCATCACTGGCCGTGTATGTGAACTACGAGTGAACGCTCACCAAGCCGACGCCGACCGCGCCGCTCGTGCTTGGTTCAATAGGTACGTTATTCCTGGCTTTCTGTTTGTGGGGACTCGCCCAACGTTGGTGTACAGCATAAGTTTGTACGATGACCGGAAACGATCCAAGTTCATAAACTACGGAAAATTCGACCTCTTTGCTGCTCTCAGCTTCCCCGATGCCGATCCAGGGCATCTTACGACTTGTCTCATGTTCTTCTTCTGGGCCTTCTCTGTACGTCTATCATCGGTACTCGTCTTTCATGCTAACGAGTCTGAATTAGACTGACGATTTGTCGGACGAGGGTGACCTTCAATCCAAGCCCGATGCTGTTCAGGCCGGGCATCACGTTTCATGGAGCGTCATCGCCAATCCAGACGGTACTCGGCCAGAATATCCCTACGCCGCCATGCTATACGAGTGTGTATTTTCGACGCCATAGTGATCCCATGACGTAACTCACAGGACGGCTTCTAGCCTTCTCTCCCGCTTTCGCGAGACCTCTACCCCAGGCGCCTACAAACGGTATTTAGTTATCTCCGATAATGGTTCACAGCCTCTGATCCTATCACACAGCTTTATTCATGCCTTCGAAGCCTGGAGTGATTCACAAGTTACACAGTCGCGGAATCGGTCACAAGACCGCATCCCGTCTGTCGAGGAATTTATTCTCATGCGGCGTGCTACCATCGGCGGTGCCATGGTCGAAGGTATGCATATATCCTACATGCACTGGTACATGGATTGACATGGCTTGTATAGCGATGGTTGAATACTCGCTTGACCTGGACCTCCCAGACGAAGTTTTCGAGAGTCCCATCATCAAAGGAATGTCCGACGCGACAAACGACCTTATGACGTGGCCTAATGTCAGTGTACATTCTCCGTTCGATGCGGCGGTCGCTGATTCTCTTCTGAATAGGATCTTTGCTCCTTCAATGTGAGATTGTTTAGGCGGTCGTCTGATTCACGGACTGACGTGCATTCTATTCTCACAGAAAGAACAATCGGACGGCGATTACCAAAACCTAGTGTTTTGCATCATGCACGAATACAATGTTGGACTGCAGGCTGCCATCGACATCCTGACGGAGATGCTCGCACAGCGCGTTGAGGATTATATCGAGTTGAAGAACCAACTACCCTCGTTTGGCCCCGATGTGGACCGGGAGCTGGCGAGGTACTTGCACGCGCTTGAGAACTTTGTTCAAGGGACGGTGTTGTGGTATTATCTTAGTCCAAGTAAGGCGCTCCGACGGTCTCACATTTGTTTGCGACGCTGACGTTTATACTCACACCAGGGTACTTCCGCGGTGTTGATGTCACCAACCGGGTAAACTTGGTCGTACCCTTGTTCGAACCTGGGGTCTTCTGATATCGAGAGCTCGCTAGGTTATATCTTTCATCCACACACCCTCTTCATACCTTTTTTCCTGTATATTTCGTAGCGTACGCTCACGTATAACACGATCACTAGGATCATTTTCTACCTACCCTGTTGTTTGTAATACGCCATGTTGCGCATTAGGCTGTCAATCCGTGTAATCAACGACAATTTTGTTGGTGCCCTTGATGGATGTGGCTCTCCCATGCACCCACTGATGCCAACGATGTGGGATAAGCGGCGGCTCCGACATCCGGAGAAACGAAACCTTCACCTTCTGCCAGTATTATGTGTTCACATTCTTGATTCCGCGAGAATCCCGTTGACTTGGCGATGAGAATATCGTCAAGAAGAACGCTGCTATGCAAGGCATGCCTTCTGAGACAGCCCATCCAGTTTGCCCACTCCGTACTGTGCCGCTGAGCATGCCTCGACCGGGGGAAACTTTTGATCCGAAACGATGTCAACATGTTGACATGTTTCAAATGTGTTGAACTCGGTGTTTGGGGTCTTTGAGCAAGTCTGAACAACAGGAACAAACACACAAGGTTGTGCGTGACAGGTTCGTTTCGTTTTTTCTTCTTCTGTGGTTTGAATGGGCGGCTGTGTGTGGAGTACGAGAATGGCAAGTCACTCTAACCATCGGCGGCGTGGGTGGCTTCTTCGTCACCCATGATGCGCGGCCCTAGAACGCAACAAAGGGTCATGTGTTGTCTGAATCGCTGTAAGTGATCCCTCGAACGTACTTCATTAAACCTAGCTTTGACATTTGTACGCGTTATTTATATTTTAATAGTACGGGTACCGCGACGTCGCATTTCCTCCGCCCCCCAACCCTCAACGTGACCTCTCGTTCGAGTCGCAACACGTGTTGGACGCCAACCATTCACTTCCGCGTCACGGTGATCCGCACTTGCAACGTGGTGGTGTTGCCAACACCCGGGCGAAACGGATCGTATGGTCCAATTTGGTGACGTCTCAGTGGTGTCCGACCACGTAGGTCGCCGCATTGTTCACCAGCGACCTTTTTTTCGCGCTCTACTGTGGTGACGCGGCGGTGAAATCGCAAGATGGGCTTATGTAATCGAAGTCCACGCGTAACATGCGCATTCTGCCCTACCCGCTTATCAGACGCGCGCCCAGTGGTGGGGCGGTATTCTTCCAGGTATAGTTTGCCGGTTGCCACCTGTGTTTTTTCCTGCGGACGTGTTTTGGGCGAAGCGGCTCGGGTGCACTTGACTGGATGACGTTGGGTAAGAGCCATGTGGAACAAAGTTCTTACCCCCTCGTGCTTGTTCCGCCATCAAGCCTCAATTCGGTACGAACAAGGTCCAGGTTTTTGATCCGACTCTATAGGGCTTTCTTTGGACGTGGCATGTGCCGAATGCTCAAGCGAATGTGGTTATAAACAGACTGCCCAAATTTGTCTGTTGGAGTGCGCCCGCGGGCAAGTACCGATAGCGATCGTGGATCTTCAATGGAAATGGGCCATCACTGTGACCCTTGACAGGGGGACGCAATACTTGGAGCAAAATGCAAAAACTGGCTAAAATGGCAAAGCGGGCAACGTGTCTTGGGTCGTGGTGAGTTTTGCAATTGAATAATCGCTAACGGTCTCAGCATGCGTGCGTGACCCAGGGTTGAGCTCACTGAGGTCACGGGAAAAGGGGGGGAGATCAGCGGACGATCGAATGAAGACAAGACGGTGGTCGTTGCGAAAATGAAGACAGAAGCATGGTGCTGAAGATGGCAAGTTGGTCGCTGGTTCACGGTTCGGTTATATTCCGCGACAAGGGGAAATATTGGGGGCCTAGACTACAGGTCGATGAGCTCCCGCGAGCAATGGACTGTGGAGTATTCCTTTCTTGATCTGATGGAATAGATGATGCGCGATGTGATTCAATAGATCTGATAGACAACTGGCAATGACAGGCCCTGTAGCTTTTTTTCTCGCTGGCGAGGAACACGGATATAGGTTTCAGCAACGTTTCAGTACCGTATCGAGGAGGTAGCCAAAACGCCTCGGGCCTCGATATTCGATTCTTCCTTGTCCGCTGGACGCCGTCGACTTCGTTCGACTATCCCTCTATCAGCGGTCCGTGGTGATCGCACCTGCTCGGGCTCTTGGTGCGCGTTGTTTGGAAGAGCGCGTTGACGGTAGAAGATTCCCAAACCCTCGGAAATGATATCGACATGTACGGTATGTGGCTGCTACCGGAGAGTCGTTGAAGGCGATTCTTTCCTGTGACGGACCACGTGGAAATATGGGGAAATATTTGATGGATGACAGCTGAGGTCATTTGGCTACTAGTACGCATCACTGGTTCTTTTTTTCATTTCATCCTCTCTTTGACGCGCGCAGTTGATCTAATCAAGTTTGCTGTTCGCGTTCGATCAACTCCGAGTACCGTCGTGCTGTGGGGTAGCAAGGTCGCTTCAAGTAAGACACTTTTTGAACACGATGCGTTCCTTCCTGTGGACACACGACACCTAGTGCGTGTTTAGGGTATCAGTGTGAGGCTTTGGCCCTTAAGCAAAGGGGAGTTTGCAGACATTGTAAGTACTACTGTGCTTACAACCGTTTACATTCCTGAAATCGCTCGTAACAACTCATGATGGCATAGTTGCATTGCAAGGGTCCTCTAAGAAATAGTCTCTAAAATGTGTGCACGTCGTACTTATCCATCTGGACTCAAGGGCTATCTGGGTCACTGTGAGGGTCGACTGGCTCATCGACTGTCTGTGTACCTGGTTCGCATGCTTGACGATTGTGCGTCGTGCATGGTACTGACCTCCCAGTAGCGGTCGTTGCCATCGCTCTGGCAGCCCTGTGGCCCTCGGCGTCTCATGACATCCCCCCAATTGGTTGTATGCCAGTAGCCGAGTGGCTACTTCCTGAATTCGACGTGTTCATTCCGTGGCCGCCCGTCTCGCCTTCGAGACGTTCCGGGTCGACATGAAGGTTACCCGGTACACTCACTTTGTCGTCCGGGTCGCCTATTTCCTCTAGTGTTCCTTCGTTTATTCGCGGGGTGATTTGTGTGGATGACGGTGGTTGGGGACGTCCTAGGCACATCTTCGTCTGTAGAGGTGCGCTGACACGTTCTTCGACTTCTCGACAGCGATCCCTCGTGTGTAGTTGCACTTCCTCTTCCCCCCTAGATCGTCGCTTCCCAACGGGCTCGGCCCCCTGCTCGACCTCTACGTTCGGTTTGACTTGTGGCTCGCTGTACATGCGTCGTATCCTCGGGGTCATTCCCGGATTTGTTGTTGCTCCGTGGTTTGTCGAGTCACGGTCTTTGTCCGGTATATCGCACGACGCGTTTCGTGTGGTCATGCCATTCATCGCCTCGTCGCCTTGGTCATCATGACGAGCGACTTGGGCAACAGCTGGTGATTTTATGGGGTTCGTAGACGCGTTGGGCCTTGCTGGCTGGCGCATTATCGACCCTTGAGCTTGACTTCACAATCAAATGCCCTCGCTATCGTTTTGGCAGTGGTATCCTCCGCAGACACACACCCGCCGTGCCTGCGATTCTTCGCCGGCCATGAGAGTCTTCTCATCAACCTCCCCGACCGCAATCTTATCATCTGCCGCCTCCTTGCGGCTCGCAGCCACTCTCAAGCTGGCTCTCTCCACCTGATGTCATCAACGACCCTGCTTATGGTGTGGTTCCTGTGGAGTAGAGGTGGAGTAGATCTTATCGAGTGCTTCATGATCATCTCCTCGGATGTTTGCCAGGGTCGCGGGGGTTATGGACAGGCAGCCCTGCATTATCAATGAAATCAGGTTTGACAGAGCAAATTGATCACATTGTTTCGTTCCTCACTGTGTCGGCATTCCCCAGGACCTCGACAAGCAAGGGGCTGAGAGCAGCCAAAGGCAGAGCCCCATCTAATCAAACAAATCGAGTAAATCCTCCACTCGTTCAAACGTTCAATACCGCAACTCACGGCTTGAATCCTGCACATGTCAAAGTGACGTTCAGTGGCTGGCCAACCTTCACTACTGAACGGATCTCATGAAAGCCCAAGAAGAATACCGCCTTCGCCTCCGAACGCTGGAGAAGTTGCTCCTGCAAGCTCTCAACGAGTCGAGCGGAAACATTCTTGATGACGACAAAGTCATCAGCACTTTGGAAGAACACCGCAGAATCAGAGACATCGACGAGCTTACCCATCTACTCGCAGATGATCGCAGAAATCCCTCGACAGAACCCAACTCGCAAGTTCATTAAGTTCTCAAAAAGAATTTGGCGGGCAGGTCAAACCGTCCAACTCGTCGGTACAGTGCCTCGGTTGCCACCTGTGTCTGCCATGAAGTGTCAAATGTCAGCCATGGCCATTTGCTTCCGCCGTCACTAAGTCCCCCTTGGATCCTGGATCCCTCTCGCGCAGTCTCGACTCAAGACGTTGGCACCATCTGGTGGTTATTAGCTCCGTAGACCCCTTCAACGGGCCTCGCTGGCTGGCGCATCTCGACGCTCCCCCATCATCATTGACCCTTGAGCTTGACTTCACCACCAGCTCGTCGGTCGCCAATTGACGGTCACCGTCTCGCTTGCCTCAGAGGAGGCATAGTGGAATGTGTTGGCATTCTCGGATGTACTCGCAGTCGTCATGGCTGTGGTCTCGTCCGTACAAGTGGTGAGGTTATAAAATCCACTCAATTGGCGGGGTTCCTGTGGGTTCGAGGTGTGGTAGACCTGATCGCGTGTATGGTCGTCTCCTGGGACGCTTGCCAGGGCTGCGAGGGCTATGGCAACCAGCTAGAAGGGACGCATCTGCTTCAACTTGGTAGCACTGGCGTTGAGGACTCCCGGCCTTGGCGCCGATCTTGGTACTACTGTGGGAATGGCGATAATCAAAGGCAGTGCATGCAGCGAGATCGTTCACACTCCCATCCAATTCTCACCGTTGCACTTCCTCCTTGACCTTGTCCCACTAAACCATCATGTCCAACCCTGACCCCAAACCTTGGACACCGGCTCTCCTCGTTTACTTCCCTTTCCCTTATCTCGTCCTATCAACCCCGCTGCCAGCTTCATCTCTGCAGCCGAAAGAGAGGTCTTGAATGAGGCCATGGCCAGCTGGCGAGTCTTTTGCACATTGGATCCACAGAAAGAGATTATAGCATTCCTTTCTCTGAACAGATTCTCCCTAAGAGTAGACGCCCCTCCCCTGACGAACGATCTGCCTTGATGAGGGGTGCCTTGGAGAGGAAGAAGGCGGCTCTGCTCCTCCTCACTGAAGCACAGAGAGATATCGAAAACCACGCTGCGTGGATGATCGAGGAGAGGGGTCTTGACGAGACCATTAAATTTTAAGATGCATACTATAACGTTGGGGATCATTATACTGCAACTGGAAGATTCATGAAAGCTGTGTCCCGCGTCACCATCGCTCGGCCTCGCTCTGCAGCTAACGCCCAACCAGTAGGTCGTCCCATTTGAGCATTACTCTCAATGTCTCATCATTGCCATCTAGAATCTATCAGCTGAGACAGAGCAAAATGATCACATGTTGCGTTCCTCACTGTGAGTTTGGCATTCCCCAGGGCCATGCCAAGCGAGGGGCCCAGAGGAGCTGAAGCAGAGCGCGCTAGCAAAGAAATCGAGTAAATCCTCCACTTGTACAATACCGTATATTCACGACTTGGCTGCTCACTATCTATCTTGCACACCAATCGTGACTCGTATGTACGACATTGATAGCCGTTAACATTCTGTGCCGAGCGAGACTTGAATTCGGCACATGTTTCAGTGACTGGCCAACCTGCGTGGGGAGGTCAACGGTAGCTGGGCTGACTGCGTCCGCCATGAATTGTCAAATGTCAGTCACGGCGAGTTTACTTCCGCCGTCACCAAGTGCCAACGTCCGCCCTGGACCGTGCCTCTCGCGCGAGTCTGGACTGAGCGTCGATCGAAAAAAAAAAGTCTTCGGAGTTGAATCTGAGACGCTTGCCTCGAAGCGTAGCCGAGGGTTCGCGTTGAATAAATAGGATGGCATGCGGCGTCAACGGGGTGACCATGTTGAAAACGTCCGACTCGGCGTCGAGTATCTCGACGTGAACGTCCCGGCGAACAAGATACAAAGTACATGATGGTGGTGGTTGCGGTCGGAGATGGAACATGTTCAGGACCGGCACCTCCCTGCTGTACGTCGTCGCACATGATAACGGGTCGGCGCACTGGCCCTTGGGGGGGCGGCGACAGTACGGATCAGCCGAAGTCGCAAGTACCAAGGATCAAAATCATGATGCTGTTATTGCTGCCAAGGATGACTAAACACGTGATTGAAGCCCTTGGTTTAAATTGGGCGGGCGCAGGGCTGTGTTCAGACGACCACGACTACGACCACGACCGACTCATACCCACTCGCCCATGTCGACCCCCAAACGCAACTATTTCGGTAAAGGTTCGGTCGTCGTGCCTTCGGACGGCGAGGGCGCCGTGCGCAGGTTGGCCATCACAACGGATAGGCTGGTGACACGGCCCTTTGAGGGCATCGACGTGATTCCAGACGTCGTCGCGTACGCTGCGCGAACACACGGTTCTCGCGAGGCCCTTGGGTGGCGCAACATCATTGGTATTCACGAAGAGGAGAAGGAGGTCAAGAAAACGGTCGGCGGCAAGGAAGTAACCGAGACCAAGAAGTGGAAGTATTTCGAGCTGAGCGATTTCGAGTATATTTCTTTCCTCGACGTTCAGGAGCGGGTGTTGGAGCTCGCACGGGGGTTGTTGCATCATGGGATTCTCAAGGCGGACGTGTTCAACATTTATGCCCAGACGAGGTGCGTTGGCGCTCGTGAGCCGAGGATGGGGGCTCATGTATGTTTTCTTTGTTGACAGCGTAAATTGGCAACTCATGTCGCATGCCTGTACGACGATTTCAACGCCCGTGGCGACTGCTTACGATACTCTTGGCGAGCCCGGTCTCACGCACTCACTCAATGAGCCCAACTGTGTTGGCATCTTTACCAACGCCGAGCTCCTCCCCACATTGTCACGCATCATCAAGGAGACACCGTCTGTCCGACTGGTCGTCTACGATGGTGACGCCAAGTCGACGTTGCTCGACCAGATTCGCACCGTCCGCGAGGACATTGCGGTGGTCTCCGTCGACGAACTGCGGGCGACTGGCCGGGAGCAGCCCCTCGACATCTTGGAGCCTCGGAAGCCCACTCCGGACGATGTGGCGCTCATCATGTACACGAGCGGCAGCACGGGCGCACCCAAGGGCGTCGTGCTTACGCATCGAAATGTGGTGGCGTCCATTGGGGGTGTCTACCACTTGGTCGGGCATCACTTGCGTGTAGACGATGGATTCCTCGCATACCTGCCCCTCGCACATATCTTGGAGTATGTGGTGGAGGTGACGTTGTTTACGGTCGGGATGAAGACGGGATATGGGCGGGTCAAGACGCTGACGGACGCGTCTGTGCGGAAATGCAAGGGGGACATTGTCGCGTTCCAACCGACGATTCTGGTTGGGGTGCCTCAGGTTTGGGAGATGATCCGCAAGGGTATTATTACCAAGGTGAACGCGAGCGGGAGTCTAAAAAAGATGGTCTTCAACGGTGCGATGGCCGTCAAGAAGGCCAATGTGCCCGTACTGTCTGACATTGCAGACGCCCTTGTGCTGAGCGGGGTGAAGGCGGCCACTGGGGGACGTCTCCGTCTCGCGATGAGTGGCGGCGCGGCGTTGAGCAAGGAAACCCAAGAATTCTTGTCGGTGGCGCTGGTGACGATGCTCCAAGGTCGGCTTCTTGACTTCTATCAACGTACAGGGAGTTGAACGCGGCCATTGCAGGTTACGGGATGACGGAATCGTGTGCCATGTGTGCAATTCTGCCGCCCGAGTTGATACAGTATGGTGTCGTGGGGCTTCCCTCGCCATGCATCGAGATCAAGTTGATCGATGTTCCCGAGGCGGGGTACAAGGCAACCGATAACCCGTCGCAGGGCGAGGTGTGCATTAGGGGGCCTTCGGTAACCAAGGGGTATTACAAGCGCCCTGATTTAAACGAGGACGATACGATCTTTACAAAGGACGGGTGGTTTAGGACTGGGGATGTCGGTCAGTGGAACTCGGACGGGACGCTCAGTCTGATTGATCGGTGAGTGTGGTTCGGTGTTTCAGAAGCGTGGATTCAATATATTTCTTCTATAGGATCAAGAACTTGGTGAAGCTTCAAGGTGGCGAGGTACGTCGTGCGTGTTCTATGGTGGCGTTGCTTCTGACGATGATCTCGTGTAGTACGTTGCTCTGGAACGTCTGGAAGCGACGTACAAGTCGTGCAATCTGGTCTCCAA
>MU130822.1:0-20758 GCA_015039435.1 Imleria badia
ATGTTACTGGTAGACTAAGTACCCCCACCAATTCACCTACTAACAGGTTTAGTAGTTGCTTTGTCAAGGAGATACCCGTTCCTTGCTTATAGTCTTCTATCCGTGGAGATAAAACACATTATCTAGGAAGCCTATTCTCACTTGTGTTTAGGTTTTGTGCTGTTTTATCTAGAAAGACGACAGCACCTCGTCCTCGTCCTCAGGACGACACCGACACATCGACTGTGCATAGAATATAGTTCTTGTATCATAAATACATGAAATAATAGTTTTCTTTTAATTCTACAATTTATCTGATCACACGGTATGCTATAGAATGATACATTTGGGACACGAAGGCTGCACTTGGTTGAGGTGCTCCGCTGCCAGCACACATCATGTGACTTGAAACAGTGTGACATTCTGAGCAGTGTGACATTTCACATCTGGTTGTGACATTCCAGAAGCACTTGTGAGATTCTAAATGCTGTGAATTTCAGAAACACTTGGAAACTTTTAGGAGACGGTGGCCCAAATTTTACATCCCTTTGTGACATTCTGCAGCTGGGTGTGACATTTTGGGACTGGGTGTGACATTCTAGGACTGGGTGTGACATTCTGCGACCAGGTGTGACATTTCACGACTCAATGTGACATTCTGGGACTGCGACTACATTTCTAAGCTTATTGTCCAGTGGTGCCCGTCATACTCGGGACTCTCGGCTGGCTGAATGCGGACACGACTTACTATCGAGCCGCATCATGGCACTTGAACGATCGAACTTGAAAGTGTTGACGGCATTGGCACGTGGCTGTGCTAAGCTAGCCTGAACGGTATTCGCCAGCACTTGGCAGGCTAGTGTTTCTCATCATTGCCAGCACATACATACTCTGCACCAACCCTTCCGACCTGAAGCGACCTTGTAGCGACTCCGAGTCCCACCCCTTAAGCATCCGAGTTTGGAACATCCTTGTTAGCTCTCCCTTCATAAATCCCCGTACTCGCTCTGGTAATGGCGGGGAGAAATACCTCATCTCCGCGGCCTATAAGTCTCGCTTCACGTCTGTGAACGCATGACAGTAGGTATCGCAGCATATCGTGAGGGCGTATCTCAGAAGACGGTTATGTTATCCTCGGGGACAAGCCTGGAATGATAGCAGTGTGCCTGGCTCTAGCACCATGATCCACGATCAGATCTTTAGACACGAGAGTAGTGATCACGATAACCACGAGTAAGGTAACAGCCATTGAGAATAGACGGCGTGGACTTTATTCGTACTTGCGTACGGAGCGGCAGGTTTCACGGAGGTATGCTAGTACTCGTGTCGTTTTGTCACAGACTCGTGCGGAAGGTATGCATCTGGTTGACCAGGGTTGATCCCTCTGATCCGTGAGAGGGTTATCGGCCGAAACTGCTTTCACTTGCTCGATATCGATCATGTACAGTAGCCTAAAGATGGAAAGATTTACTAAAGATATTATAGGCTCGGAATGCCGCGTGTCTTCGAATGCGTCGCGTCGAGTCACTGCAAGTAAAACTTTTTATTCTCTCATCCCTTGCTCGGATCCAGTTCAATGGCAGCCAATGCACTCCCCAGAGTGCTGTCGAGGCTGCAAAACCTCCCATCGATGTCCTTACCGACTGATTACCCGAGACCAGTCGGGATCAACAAACTAATCGAAGCTGCCCACGCTGCCGATCTTCCTGAACAGACATCCCTCGCCCTGTTGAAGCTTGCTGTCCAAACGCACGATGGCGACGCAGAAGACGATGATGCGCAGAATACAGACAGCACTCCTTCCGCGTTCCACCTACTCCTCGCTGCTTTCACTGTGTTGTTGCACCGTTATACTGGTGACACCGACATCGTCATCGGTTCCTCATCTGCCACGGCCAGTGCGCCTCTGATCCTGCGGTTGGCTGTCGATCCATCTGATACGTTCTGGTCCATCGTCCGGCGGGTTCAGCTTGTCGAGAAGGAGGCAGAAGCTGATGTTCTCCCCTACGAAACCATCGTTAAAGCCCTGCGCAAGGACAAGGAGGACACGATAGAAAACACACGCCCACTTTTTCGTGTTCGTTTCTTTGACGAGACTGACGAACCTCGCGAGAACTTTATCCGCTCAACTAGTCTAACATCCGACCTCACCATCTTCGTCACACGACCACCTGCAACGACTCGTTCTTCCCTTGCTCCCCGCATCGCACTCCGCATCCTCTACAATTCTCTACTCTTCAGCCCCGTCCGTATTTCGTTCATCGTTGACCAGCTCTCAGCATTACTGCGAAAAGTCTCTCTAAACCCCGCCGCCCTCGTAGGATCAGTGCCCCTGCTGACCAACGGTCAAAAGGTTCATATCCCAAACCCAACTGCAGATCTCCATTGGTGTGATTGGAAAGGGGCGATCACGGATGTCTTCTCGCACAATGCAATCCGCTGGCCAGACCGGTCATGTGTAATCCAGAGCCTTTCCTCCACAACTGCCGATGGAAGACAAGACGCACGCACCTACACGTACGGTGATATCAGGAGAGCATCGAATATCCTGGCACATCACCTTCTTCAAGGAGGTATTAAACGAGAAGAGGTCGTAATGATCTATGCATATCGGAGCGTGGAGCTCGTTGTCGCAGTTATGGCAATTCTCAAAGCTGGCGCGACCTTCTGTGTCATTGGTGTGTTGTTATTTGGTGTGACCTTGCGTTGAGCGCGAGCAATTCACACGCTGCCCATGTATCAGATCCTGCGTACCCTCCATCACGGCAGCAGATCTACTTGCAAGTCGCTCAGCCTCGCGGGCTCGTCGTTCTAGCTGGGGCTGGGAAGATCGGGCCGAGCGTTCGAGAGTTCCTCTCAAACAACCTCAAGATTCGCGTTGAAGTTCCTGCACTCGAGTTCTCGCCAATTGGCGTAATTCTTGGCGGTGTCGTCGATGGCACCGACGTGCTCAAATCACGCTCCCATCTTTCAGAAACCGATCCGAACGTCATTCTTGGACCTGATAGTGTCGGGACCTTATCCTTCACAAGTGGTAGCACGGGCGTTCCAAAAGGGGTGAAAGGACGCCACTACAGTTTGACCCATTTCTTCCCTTGGATGGGCGAGAGATTTACGCTGGGCGAATTCTCCAAGTTCACCATGCTGAGTGGTATTGCTCATGACCCTATCCAGCGAGATAGTGAGTATCGAAAGTTCTGCAATGGCTCTGTCTCCTCATTTATCATCTAGTCATCACACCTCTGTTTTTCGGCGCCGAGCTCTACGTTCCTACCGCAGAAGACATTGGGACACCCGGCAGGCTCGCAGAATGGATGGATGCCAACAAGGTTACTATTACTCACCTTACCCCTGCAATGGGTCAACTGCTTTCCGCGCAGGCTACTCGACAGATTCCCTCTCTCCGAAGCGCCTTCTTCGTCGGCGACGTTCTTACAAAACGCGATTGTTTTCGGCTCCAGTCCCTCGCTGCAAATGTCCACATCATTAATATGTATGGCACTACTGAAACTCAACGCGCAGTCTCCTATTTCTCCATTCCACCCGTCTCTGTAGATCCCACTTTCCTTGCTACCCAAAAAGACATCATGCCTGCTGGCGAAGGCATGGTCGACGTTCAACTCCTTGTTGTTAATAGATCTGACAAGACCGTTCCATGCGGCGTAGGCGAAGTCGGGGAGATCTATGTACGCTCAAGCGGCTTGTCAGAGGGGTATCTCGACCCTGAGGCGTCGGCCGAAAAATTTGTTTCAAATTGGTTCGCCTCATCCCCATCGCCATGGAAAGACACGATACTGCATCCACGCCACGGTCTCGCCGGGTCTGAGTCGCGACACTGGAAGGGTATCCGCGATCGAATGTATAGGTCTGGCGACCTTGGGCGTTATCTTCCTGATGGTCGTGTTGAATGTACCGGGCGCGCAGACGATCAAGTCAAGATACGTGGATTCCGAATCGAGCTTGGCGAAATCGATACCTTGATGAGCCAACACCCACTTGTTCGCGAGAACGTGACGCTCGTACGGAGAGACAAGGACGAAGAGAAGATACTTGTCAGCTACTTCGTGCCACTAGACAGTGCGCAGTTGAATGGCTTCACGAGCGAGCTCAGCGACGGCGAAGAAGCTGATGGCATCGGGAGTATACCAAAATATAGACGACTCATCAAGGACATCAGAGAGCATCTCAAGAAAAAATTGCCTAGTTATAGCATTCCTACGTGTGCGTCAATACTCAGTCGTACTGATTGATCATTTGGCTTACCCTTTGTATTTGACCAGTATTCGTTCCTCTTCGTCGCATGCCCCTTAATCCCAATGGCAAAATAGACAAACCTGCCCTTCCTTTCCCAGATACAGCTCACGCCCACGTTACTCATGCCGAAAAGAAAGCCGCCACCAAGGGCAACAAAAAAAGGGTCATCAGTCCAACAGAAGAAAAACTGTGTTCAATATGGGCAGAGGTGTTGCCCAACCCACCAGAGACAATACCATTAGACGAGAACTTCTTCGATCTCGGAGGACATTCGATCTTGGCAACCCGTCTCATATTCGAGATACGAAAGGTGTTTGTCGTCGAGGCACCTTTGGGCCTCATCTTCGCCCAACCGACCATCAGCGGCTTGGCAGCCGCCGTCGATACGTTGCGTGATCCAGACTTTGGCATCGCCCTTCAAGATTCAAATCCTACACCACCCACCCCGGTGCACGCGATGGATGGTATGCAGAGGAAATTCACGCCTGCCGTTGTCGAATATGGTCAAGATTTCGAGCAGCTGGTTCCTCGCCTGCGCGATTCCTACCCGCCGCTCCCTTCCGATTTTGACGCGCGTGCCTTGACGGTGTTCCTGACAGGGGCGACTGGATATCTGGGTGCATTTGTTCTTCGTGATCTCCTCCAGCGTCAACAGAGGGTACAGAAAGTCATCTGTCTCGTTCGTTCTCCTTGCGTTGAAAATGGGCTTGAACGATTAAAGCAAGCATCGACCGACCGCGGTGTCTGGGACGAAGAATGGGTACCCTCCGGAAGGATTGAGGTAGTCATCGGAGACCTCGGGCAAGATCGTTTCGGCATGAATGAAAGTACCTGGGCGCGAGTTTCAGCTGAGGCCGATGTGGTACTGCACAACGGCGCTTTGGTTCGTCTTCCTGTGTTCTCGTTGGTTGTTGGATCTTAAAAGGATATATGCACAGGTGCACTGGGTTTATCCATATGAGAAACTGCGATCGCCAAACGTGATCGGGACCTTGACAGCCGTCGAACTTGCCTCGATGACGAAGCAGAAGCTCTTTGTTTTTGTTTCGTCGACGTCGGCTATCGATACCGAGCACTATGTCCGACTCTCTGATTCATTGTCACACATGGGCACCAAGCGCAGAGGTATACCTGAAGACGATGACCTCGAGGGCGCAAGGACTGGCCTCAAGACTGGTTATGGACAAAGTAAATGGGTTTCTGAGAAACTGCTGTTCGAGGCGGGAAAGCGGGGACTCAAAGGACATATTGTGCGCTCGGGGTATGTTGTCGGAGATTCAAAGACAGCAGGTACGCGTACTATTTGATTTCTTGGTGATATGTTCCGGCTGACGGCGCGCTTGGCAGTAACCAATACGGACGATTTCATATGGCGAATGGTTAAAGGGTGTGTGCAACTTGGGCTCGTCCCTGACATCAACAATACCGTAAATATGGTCCCCGTCGACCATGTTGCACGATGTACCGCCCTCGCTGCAGTTGCACCACTACCGAACGCTCCGCAGACGGTGTTACACATTGTGGCCAACCCACTTCCAACGTTCAATGCCTTGTTCTCGTCGCTCGCAGAGTACGGCTTTTCAACGCGACAATGCGAATACCTGGCTTGGAGACGGGAACTGGAGAAACACGTTATGGAAGTGCAAGACAACGCATTGTTCCCATTACTTCACTTTGTCCTTGACGATCTTCCAACAAGCACCAAAGCCCCCGAACTGGACGATGCCAACACCGCTGCATTACTAGCGCAGAGCCACAATCCTACTGCGACATCTACGGTGTCCGATGAATTAATGGGCCTGTATCTAGCTTGGCTTGTCGGCGCTTTATTCCTGCCAGGCCCAAGCTTGCCTGGTTCGGGCAAATGTTTGCCTGTGCTTGGGAACCGGACAACAATCAAAGCTGCGGGGCGCAGTGGCGTTTAGGAGGCAGTAGAAGATCGATCACATGTACTTAATTTTAGGAAATGGCTAGACCTCGAGGCTGTCCAACGTGGACGAGCGCGACGTCGAATGTGGCAGAACTCCGTCTGAGTTTGAATTTTGTTGTGCCACTGATCAATTTCAATCAGCCGTTCTGCACTTCTGGGGCGATCGGTGAGTGTCATCCGGATCTGCTAGGGGAGCTACTACACAAAGCTGTATCGCAATCAAACCTGTCCGTTTCATGTTCAGTAGGTACATAACGGAATAAATGGAAAATGCCCTCTTGCCGCGCCTATTACTAACCTAACGGCAGCAAGCAGGCTGGCACCGGTAGGCGGGCACGACATTATTATAAATTAGCTCACTCTCGGTAGCCTCCCGAGTCCCAACTTTTTTTCGTAGCTTCCTCAAATGAGTGTCGGGGCAGAGACTGAAAAGTACCTGCGGATTGCCTCGCTCTCGATCGCAGCTTATGAGTGAGTCTTACTCACTGCTTCATTGAGTTCTTTGTTACTGATATACGCACAGCTACCTAATCACATTGCCCGCTGAATTGCGGTTTTATCGCAGTCAATCTAATATCCTCCGCCCAAGGTATTTGATCTCGTTGGCTGGTCCTTACTGATGCATTGATCATCTGCTTGGTTTAGTCTGGGTTGCATTCTCTTCGTTCTCATTCGGTAGGTCTCGCTTTCTCTACCCCTTCTTGTTTCCTCTGTCTGATTAGGCAACAGCTATGTTAGCATCATTGTCATGGTTGTCAGCAACTATGGTGTTCTCTCCTCGTCGTTCACTGTCGAATCATGTAACAACTACTATCTAGTCGCACCATTCTTTAAAGGTTCGTCCCTTCTCGGGTTCGTCTCTCTTTCCGCTCACGCGTTTTCAGTACTCCAAACTATGATTTCACAAGTCATCCTTGGTGTCAGGTAAGCGGGTCCCGCTCTCTTTCGGCTTGCTCAACATCTTTGCAAAAGAACTTTCAACATCGCCCAGAGAGGGCGAGGTATTGGAATCTCCCTCGCTATTGCATTCGTCCTTACGACAGGAGTTCGTCGCTCCTATGAGTCTGTCACCTGCTTTGCTAAACGTTGGAACAGCTTGAATGGTTTACCAACATGTATTGGCGTGTCCGTGAGTGCTTCTGATGTCTTTGATGCCAAATAGGGATCTGAACTAATTGACAGCGATCCTGGGAAATGTGAGCTGCACAATTATTATATCTCCGAGGCACAATTGATCAAGTGTGCGCCCGTAACTACAGGGGAGGTGGGTCTTCATATCATTATGTGGCAACTGAATAGCTATTGAACGGCCGCGATAATTAGCTGTACTCCTGGAAATGACGGCCCTTACCCCACCGCATGGCTGTACTATGTCGTATCAATGTTGTGGGACACAGGTTCATTATCTGTGTCTACGTTTTACCTCGTGCGATACAATTCTATCAATGGGAGGTCAGTTTTGGTTTATACTGACCTGGGTCAAACTTGCGCTCAATCGCCCTCCGCTTCGATCGCAGATTGTCTCGGCTAATTAGAACGTAAGGGTTCATGGCCTCGCTACCCGCGACACAGGATTAATATCCATAATAGGATGATTTATGATGGGCTCGGGTATTTCCTGGTTTTGACAGGTATGAGCGTTCACCTGATTGTCTTTCGTGCGCTGAATACCCCAAAGGTGTCAATGTTTTCAACCTAATCCTGTACCGGGCAAGCAATCAAGCTGTGCAGGTGAGGCTGTCATTATTTCCGATCAAACAGCATAACAAACACATACCGTAACCCGGGTATCAGTCTGCAGGGTAAGTTCGATATGGTTTCATGGCCGCCACCGTTGACAAAGCCTCCATTGTCACATTAGTGCGTCCATGGGCTACGCGGTCACCTGGATAATGAGTCAACGGATCTTGATTCATCTAAGAGGTGCGCCTCTTTACTTCCATTCTAAAAATTGTACCGGATTAAGGTTCACACGCTCCTTCTCCAGAGCTTTCCGAGCCCACGGAGATGGCACGATTCGAGAACATAATCCTCACCCGTCCACTTCAGCCTGGGCGCACTGTCGTCACTGCATTACGTTCACAATGTGATCTCCAAAAGACTCCAATTGACTTGGAGTACTCGCCGAGCCCCCACCACGATCTGGAGCTGGATGTTCAGGTGGTTGTGGAACAATCTGTGACCGTCGATTATGATCAATCGTCGAGGACGCGGTTGACTGGGGCGTGAATACAAGGGATGTGTAGATATGATATAATACTGATCCATCATAACAGCAATATAACATATACCGCAAAGCATCTACCGAGGAAGACACTGTTGTTTCTGAGTTCCGAATAAAGGTAAATTTAAATTGGGTGCCGTGCGAACCTCCGAAGCACAGCTTTCGCCTGGACGGTGTCGACGACTACCGTACGATTTTGACGATCTGCTTACGATGCCCCTAGCCCCTAGCCCATCCGACCTTGCGTACACTCGGCGGACGGTACACAAGTCTCCTTCGCTAGGGGAGCTGTCGATTATCCAAAGAACCTCGACCACAGTTGAAGTCTGTGGGCATGACACCACTTTTCCCAGTTTCCTCGGAACTTCAGAGTTTTTTTATGACTCTCGCGCAGGCACGTGTTCTTTCATTTAACCCGCGGTGATTACCTGACAATAGAACAGTGTAAGTCATCTAACTGGCGTACATCCTCCCATTGAACAATGCACGACCCCTAGATACGAGAATCCACTGATTACTGCCACGTCCCGCGCGCTCATCTCCGACATCCACGCTCTCACCCGTCAATGTTGCGCCGTCGATGTACCTAGGCCATTGTCACTTCTTTACGCCGTCCTGAAGGCCCGCCCACCAAATAAACTCGGCGATGATCCTTGGTTCAAAGCGATTCGGATCTGGGCCGAAGTAGACGACATCAGCGAAACGGAGAGTTTTGGTGCGTGTTGTTGAGTAATCTCCAAGGTCATGTGTCCTTTACAAACCGCTCTAGATGGTCACAAGAAGAGCTTCGTCCAATACACGCTCAATGTCCTATTCTTTCCGGACCTTCATACGACATACAGAATGCCCAAAACCATAATGTTGCGCTGCCCGCCGTCTTCTCCCGCTGAATCTCAGTTGTCACTCTCCGTTCCAGCATCTCCGTCTCTCCCTATACCTGGAACGCTGTTTTCCGTGCCATCGCCGCTCCATTTCCAACTCCCCGTCATGACACGACTCTGTTTTAATGAACAAGGCCAGATCACGTATCACCGAGACATCTGGGACTTTCGTGACGTGGTACAACTCATCCCTGGAGTGCGGGTAATGGTCTGGATAATGGCACGAGCTGGCGCATGGGGACTGAGTTGGATCAGCCAAAGAGTATGCTCGAGCACGGACTCGACCGCGCAACACAACGAAAGCATGAACAATGATAATGCCTTGCTCGAGTCGACCGCTGACTCGAGCGTTTAGATCGGGGTCGACGGTGACTTGCAGTCACTAAACTTTATTTTTTCTTTCTCCCAAGGGGTTTCTGATGAAGATTCAGGGTCAAATGAGCATGGTGTGTTTGGGAGGTCCGGTTTCATGGTATCGTATTTATGCCTTTTATGTATGTGATGACTTTAATGTACTCACGAGCTTCTCGGTACTACGTGCCACTTGTAGTTATTCGAACAACGGAGTACCACCTGTACCTGGTATATTTCTGTCAGTGGGAATGCATAACGTGTAAGGACATGTACAAAAACGATGCGAGCGCGTCAAGTTCACCGCCCACGAACAAATTGGGACGCGAGAGTTCTTGGTTCCGCAGTCCTTGCCCAGTGCCCGTAGGCAGTTTTACACTTGCCAGTGTTTCGAAAGATCTGTCGACGAGTACTAAAACGCAAGCGTCACCCCCACACAGTACCTGAACGAGTCTGAAACGCAAGCCTGAGTCTCACCTTTCCCCACAGGAGCTCCACATCAGAGCTGCCACCGTAAGGCCCGCCCTGGCCACCCCCTAAATTCCCCCACCTGCTCTTCCCTGCCACCTCGATGCTTTCTAGGGCAACTCCTCGGATTCTTTTACTACGTTCCCCGAAGGTCGGCCGTCCCGCTCATCGGAGTCTTCCTGGATTCTAATTCACCATCACATATGTTCCGTACCGCGTTCCCCACGAATCCAGCATCCAGAGTTGCGTGACCTCCAACACCCCGATCACATCTTCACCCTAGCTACGCTATTCCAGGCAGTTATCCCCGCCAAAGCGCCCGAAATATTAACGTTTTTGGACCGCCGTCGGCCTCATGTTTCCAACTTTCCGACACCTCAAATGCTCGACAGACTTACGATGCACAGACTTTAATGTCACACATCGGACTATGCGGTATGTCTTTTCTCCTCACTCGAGATATTGTGCACTGAGCTTCCACTATTGTTGCTGGTCACGCTACTAGTAGGTGGCAATTCCTCCGAATATTGGTTCCATGTTGCTCATCTCGCCCAGTTAATCGTCGGAAAAGTGCTACATCCGATGAGTGCCTGACTTTGTATCTCACGATATTTCTCAAGCCTGCGATGTTGTGATGACTCGGATTTCCTGTCCTGAAGTCGCTGTATGTCCTTCGACATCCTCAACTCACCACTTACTTGGACTCAAAGGACACTGACTGAACGAATGTCCGGTGATCACAGTTGACCGCGATCCAACGCAGTCTCGTGCAAAGTCTATCACGAGAAAGTGGTTTTGGGATTGTCCACCACTAACGTTGCCTTTCACTCCCCCATCCTGTCTCCCGATCGGTAGCACGCGAAGAACATGACCACCCTTTCAAAGCATCAACGATGAGTTGCCACTCGTCCTTGCGATGGCGAGTGGACTTGCGTGTGCTGGCTCAGAGCTTTCTAGTTTCGATGCCCAGCGCACCAACCCACAGATACATGCATCAGTTGTAAGCGGACGACCAGTCCAGCAGATGAAATATATACTTCGGGGATTGTCATGTATGTCCCAAAGCTGAAGCCACTCCTGGCTCTAGCATGGCAAGATGGCCGAGCGGTCCAAGGCGTGTGACTCAAGCTTATATAAGCTTGCCTGCTTAAGCGGGTTTCTCATCTCCGAATGGAGGCGGGAGTTCGAATCTCCCTCTTGTCATACCTTTTTTGCCAGGTTGCAAGGGTTCATTGATGCATGTGTAGATGTTCACACTTTAAGTTGTGTGAACCGTTAACAGCATCCAAGTTCTTGACGCATTATGAGAGACATCTGACGCTGTACTCTTAAATGGGAATGCGTGGTGTCGGCTCAGATATCCGTCTTATCTTCACCAAGCGCTATGCCCTCCCAAGTCAGAACACCCTTTAATGGTAAGCGAACTTAAAAGAGCGCTTACCTCTCTTTCAGATTAGATTCCAACTGGATGGGATTACTCGCGCTCATGATAATGCGGTCTCGGCTTCTGGGTCGAGCTTGCTGTGGTGCTGCAACCACCTAAACGCAGCCTCTGAAAGAGAAACATTGTTTTTATCCTAGCGTGGACAGCAACCCAACGTGAGCACCACACGGTCGTGTTACCAAAGACTTGGCGGCACTGACCAGCAAGTCCTTCAACTCCCTGAGCACAGGCAACATCGGGGTATAATTCTTTTGCAGCGATTCGGCAATGACAGAGACGTTGGGGTCCCATTGTTCAGGCTCTTTTGTGTCCGCCTTGGTCAAGATGCGACCGGAAAGCGCACCACTCCAGTTCAACACGGATGAGTCAATACGATTGGGCAAGACGAGGAGATGGCCACGCACGCAAGCGGACCGAATGCGTAGAAGCGTATTCCAAAGTGCTTCAGACAAGGCAAGAGTCTGAAATACCATCATGATTAACCATTCTTGATGGTCTATTTCCTGCTTGGAGGTACGTACTCCACCTCAGCGCTGCGCTCGATGATATTGTACAGGCCTTGATAGACCGTCGGTTTGATCCAACCGTGCTTATCAGCGGTGTACACCACTTCAGCGACCTGGCGCATGGAGGTTTAGCCCAATGTGATATCAATACGAGAACGAGACGGACTTCCCAAGAGGCGAAGTTACTCAGCCCAAACTCTTCGCTGATGAGCGCCGGTGAGCATCAACGGAAACCGTCATACAACGAATTCGGCTGTAGAGCTCGTGCAAGTAGTACGTTTGTATTTTGACATTTCCGAGGGACTCGACTGATTTCGTCAACGCTTCCTTGACCTTCTCCGCCTTAAGATCTCCTGGTCCGAGGGGAAGTACTCTGTATGACGCTTCAGCTGCATGTTTATTGGAGGCACTTTTTTCAATGACCAACTTTGTGTCCACGGTACATCCCTTCAAGTCAAGCTGACTGATGAGCTGCAAAAGAGTCGAACTAAGCATCGCTACCCGGGACTCGAACGCGGTGCATTCCTACCTCTTCGCTGGTGCCACCACCATAAACGCGTGCGCTATCAAGCTTGTCGTGCCCGTAGCTGACGAAGAGATCGACGAGTTTCTGTGCATCTTCGACTCTGTGGACCCTAGCACCATAGAGACGGGCACTCCGGCCAAACTGGGCAAGCAGATCATGCCATCAGTCGCACAGGTCATGCATGAGAAACCATAGACGGACCAAGATGAGTTTGATGCAGGTAGGCATGGTAAAGGGGCTGTGTGGCGGAGGACGGTGAGCTAGCCTCTACATCGATGCATCACGCGCTTGAGATACGAGGACGGGGATATGAGGTAACGGGAGCGTTCCAGGCATAGGATATAGTATATCTGTCAGATAGTGATAAACGCTCAGCGCTCAAATTATCCCATGGTTTCTTAGTTTACATCGTCCCCAAAAATCCTATGAGAGGAAACAGGTCGTCCCTTTCCAATCATTCAAAGAAAACACTAATTCAATTCAGTTACCCCATTCATGTCTAGCCGCTCACCGACTCCTTTCCCCACCTGACTTGTCCTCTTTGCCTTTTTCCACCCGAAGCCAAACCCCACCCCACCTGACAAGGATCGTTCCTCTCCTTTCTTATCAGACTTGAAATATTCGTCGGCAGTTTTACATATCCCTTCGAGAGTCGTGTACGGACCATTGTAACCGAGGCCTCCCTTATTCGGAGGAAGTCGGGCTCGAGAGTCATCGAAAATAAGGTGGACCGACATGAGTGTGAATATGGGAGGTTGTAGGTTGATCAAGTCCCCCGAGACGGTGGGTATCAATCCAGCGATAGCACGTCCAATCAACGAATTCGAAATCGACAGCAGCGATTTGGTGACGTGAAAAACTTCAATGACGTACGAAAGTCCAAGCATAAACGTGGGCGACACGATCGGGAATACGGTCTCTTTGTCCAGGGTGCTGAGTGCTGTGTAGACGTCGCCAAAGGTAATCGGATGTTCTGCGTCTGTGACCATGAAGGCTTGGCCACCGATATCTGGGTTGGAGGATCCTCTTTCTAGTTCTATGAGTCGCTGCTCGTAGCACAGGTGCGCGAGCGCACAATTTTCCACATAGATGAATGATTGTAAAATGTTCGGTATCCATGTTGGGTTGTGCTTCCGTACGAGATAAGCCTCACAGGTCATGTCCCCTCCAGGACCAAACACGGCATTACCAGGACGGATGCAGCCAGTCCTGAGTGTGTGACTTGCTGGTGGGAGACTTATCCGCGCGGCGGACTGCTATCTCCGCCAAAATCTTAGACATTGCGTAGTTGGAGAATAAACGGCGTTGCTGTTTCAGCTGAGGGGTATCGTCATCATCCTTGTACACTTGGATGAAGAACGCCGGTCGCTTTTCCCAGGGCCACAGCCAGAAACGAGAGCAACGGACGAAGACGGACGCTGACGAGGTATAGATGAGGGTATTTGCGCCAATCTCCTTGGACGCGTTGATCACGTTGGTCGTGCCTCTGTGGTTCACCTTGAGTGAACGAAAGAGCAACCCAATATGACGCTCGTAAAAGCGTATGTTCGCAGCAGTGTGAAACACTGTAACTTGTACTTCTCCTTCTGCGTCCGGCCAAGGTGCCTTGAAAGCCTCGGAAACGGCAGCCGCATCAGAAATATCAACCTGCAAAAAGACGACCTGCTGAGCAGCCCCGGTTTGCAAGTCTGGACGGGTGGGAGGGCGGATGTCTAAAACCCTGATCTTTTTTGGGTCCTCCCCACGCTCCAACAGTTGGAGGACGATCCAACCCCCTAGAAAACCCGCCTGAAGGCAAATCAGTCGGCAAAGTCAAGGGGTGGCAGCGATGGAACATACACCGCCAACAACGATGTACCGTCGACCGGTCTTTGGGGAAAGGAAGTTCTTCATGACGATTGGGTTTTTCGACAAGGCGTCGGCGGCGGCATGCACTCTCTCAGGCGTGAGGCGCGCTGGCGAGAATGCGAGTTCCGCCTCGGGAGGAAGCTGTTTTAGTTTCCTATCGTTGAGATAGCCATATAGAAAGACCAGGGTAACGAAGATGAACAAGCTGAACAATAAGCCTGGCATCTTCTCCAGTCTCGCACGCGACTAGCAGAGGGAGAGGGCGACTCGAAGGTGACACGTTATGTGGATTACACGCGCGTTGTGTGTGGTGAATCCGCCGCGCCGGAAGGTCTAGTCACTCAAGTTGTTTGACGCCGTCGGACAGCAATATTAATGGTTCCCAGGGCTCCAGACCCTTGAATAATTTCAGGCAGATCTTCTTTTGATGCAGTTTAAACGTTTATGTATCAACACATCACTGGTCACTCTGCCATCTGCCTTGGTACATACTTGAACGGTGGTGCTACCAGGCCAGGTGTCACTGTTAAACTGCATTTTATCCAAGTTCTCGAGTGGTCAAGCTTTCGAGCGTCAAGTTACGGATGTTTACACACGATATTCTTTGAAAGTCACGGTCATGAAGTCCAAAAGAACAACCATGCATGCGACACCGCCGATCTGACCACATATCTACGACTGTTCATCAGAAGTTGAAAATAGGCGACCGTCGCGACGGGAGCGACGATTGGCTGGCTCGAGCCAACCTTTGATTTTGGCAGACCCGTAGAACAGGGGCCACCAGGCTCGGCGTAAGACACTGCTGTTTCTTTGGTGGAAATGGCTGTCCTTTTGGAGAGCGATAATTAACCACGAGGTAAATAAAGTGAGACCGGCAACAGCCTCGATGTAGTCGGCAAGATTCAGAGTCTCCTTGCCGTCAGTAAGACTAGTAGGTTTGATCTCGACGATGTCCATTCTGAATACGTTCTGACGAAAAAGGTGAGTCTTGCAAAGACGGCGACATTGACCACGTACAGCTAGGTATGTTGCTGGAAGGTAGACTATTGCAAGGTAGGCTATCTGGTGCATGAGGGTAAGTTGACTATACAACGAATAACAAAGGCAACATACCTGTTTAATGGCAGTGGAATCTTTCCTCACGACTTCCGCCAATCCCTGCGTAGCCTTGCTGTCGTGTATCTTCACAGTCGCGAATGTCTATCGAGAAGCCGTCAACAGCGCACAGAAAGGGAAGAACCGTGATTGTATGCGAACCAAACGAATAGCATTATCCAGCCTGTTACACAACATCTCCCTCTGTCGACTCAATCTCTCGATCTCAGATATGAGTCTATCCGCCTCAATACGCAAGAGTTTTGCAGAATCTTCACGTTCCGCTTCGGAAATCGAGGGGGCATTCATCGCTGGGTTAGGCACGCCTCTTACGAATTCGACCGACCGCAGGAAATCCTGGAGGAGTTGCTGATAGTACAAGAGATGTGCATGTAGTCTATGAAGCTCTTGCGTGAGCTTGAAGTCGTTAAACTCAGCGATCTTGGACTCCTGACAAAGGTGTTCAAACACATACAAGGCTCCAGAAGTGACGCAGCCTACAAGGGCATTGATATAGCGAAACAGAACTTCAAACGCCTCATCCCATGCGTAAAGTGCATACCAGAGAATCGCGAGAAAGAGGAAAGTCGGGTCCTTGGATCTCTTGAAAATATTTGACCAGTAGACACTATCGCCCGTCCTTTTCACGAGAGACTGCAGAAGTTTAGCAGATGTTCTTTGTAGCTCTGAGCTGGGATGATAAGAAATGATTGTACTCGTTGTCGTCTTGCGAACCATATGGAGCGACAGTAGATCCTGAACTAGAACTTTGTTTTCTTCGTACATATCGAGATTGGCATTTGTTCGACACAGAGAAGAAGTCACACTTGCCTGGGAGAGAAAGCGCTGCTTGTGTATTGATGACTTGTTTCTCATCTGTAGGTAGTGTGACTCCTTCAAAGACAGGGGGGAAAAGGCATAGACCTACCCGTATACGGTAATGGTTCATCCACTTCCCCACTCGAAGTCAAGGTCGGAATCCTTATTGGTTTGGTCCTCGTAATCTGTCGCTGATTTTTCAAGGTACGTATGAAGGGAAGGATGACAGTGATGTCTACAAAAATGAGCAAGATAATAGAACACGGAGTTGCACTGCTCACGGTCCTCCAACGTTCTGGGGTCTTCCCGATACCTAGAGGGAGTCCAATTTACAGATGACGCAAAGAAGAAAGGTTCGACATTGTATCTGGCTGGAGTAAGACTGCAGTCGCTTTGTACAATACAAACGATTACATACCTTGTTCCTAGTATTTGGAGGACAGGTGATGTCATGTCCTCGACAAAGAGTGCTTGAACTCGGACATTCGAAGGCGGCTATCACAGCCGCCTCAGCCTCTAGATTCACAATGAGCATGCCACTCACAGAAACCCCTAGATAATTCCAGTACCCTCGCAAATCCACAGCATCGTCTTTACGAACGATGCGCGTTTCTGCTTGCCTGTCAAAACTCCCGTCGTTGAATACACCAATATTGTATACGGTGGACAGCTCGCCATCGCTGCATTTAGTCAACATCTGACTCCTGTTCACCTGTTCGCTCGTCCAGTTCTTGAATAGACTTTGGGGGTATTGGCCCCACTCAAAGTCATCTGACAGCCTAAGTGGGATAGGCTGAACTTCACTGGCACTGATGTCAAAGTTCATCCATGGCCATGGCGCCGACGGCGCTGCGTGGCGGTATCTGCTCGAAAAGCAGAAAAGTCGGTACTGAGCATGCAGGTTGCACGTGGTCGATTTGGCAAGTACTTACATTGGCACTGGGACCTTGGGGAAATCACTCTGGAATTGTCGTTTATATTGTTCTCCGTCGGTAGAGGGACTGGTTTGGACGGCAGCCGCACTCATCGATGAGGTTATGGGTCAGAAGAAAGGTGTAAGCGACCCAACCACCACGCTACTAAGCCGTTACACAGGAAAGCAAGGTCGCGTGTTGGTTTCAAGGAACATGCCGCAAATGAATGCATATGGCTTTCACATTCGTGTCCACATATGTGAGGTAAGTCCGAAATGAGGTTGTGAATCCTTGGAGCCTCCATGAAGAAAATTCAGTGTTATCCAAGTATGTAAGGTACTACGACTTAGGTACGACTTTGCGAGAATGTGTGCTTTGCGGGATTTTCCGGACGGTTCCAGAAAGGGTTGAGCTTTTGTTGGAAACAACAACTGTCAGGCTCAAGAAGTCGACAACATACATCAAAGGCCCGTCGGCGCCAACACCGACACTGCCCCAAAGTGAGGGTCAATGTCTATCTACGCGCTGCCGCCTCTAAGCATGCAGCATCGTGCATATTGCATCGACAACTAACCTGTTCCCAGACCTGCATAATGATACCTTCCACGTCGCGCTCATCGCTTTATTCTAGGTCGCACTAGCTGACGCAATGCCAAAAGGGCGAAGATTCGCTATTCGACCTAGGAACGACCGTAAACAATCAGGTTATGTTGACCACTGGCAGACGGGGCCTGTTTTCCACAGGAAGGTAAAATGATGTGTCTGTATTGCTAAGGTTGTTCCTCATGCCCCGCGTTCCTAGGCCGAGATGAGGAGAAGTAGTCGTGCTGAGCCTTGAACGTACGGTAGGCAAGTACAAGAAGAACTCGTCTTGAGTCGCTACGAGCGCTTCAACGCCGGCTGCATCCGTCGTTTATGCTGTCCATATGGTTCATCGTTCCCCTTTGAGCTCGCTGGGACCCGCCGTCAAATTCGTGCGTAGGTTTTGTCTGACTCCTTCATGTGTATATGATATGTTATCACAGATGAGCGATTCTCTCACGGTACCGTCGTGGAGTAGTGTGCGTATATATCCGCATTCATCGACCGAACCATTCATCGTTGGGGAACAGAGACGCGCCGCCGGCAATATGGTTTCGTCCTTCGTCATGAAAAACATGTGCGCTATAGAAATGCTATCTCACATGATGGGGCGTATCTCGTCGGTGGTGGAGGTGACGCGAAAGTATATGGAAAATCCGAGACATCCCAGCTTCTTTCCTCAATATGCCAGATATCCAACTACGCACTAGGTGGTAATCATATATCCATGTGCGAGTCCCGACTTTTGACATACCTAATCCAATGATATTATACTAGGTTACACATGACGCGATCTACCTCGACCCACAAGAACCCTTGTTTGCTTTTCGACACAGCGTGGTCACAAAGAGCTCTCCTTGTCAGACGTGTCACAAGCTCCTGCTGTGTATTTGTGTCATGGTTTATTCTAATGTGTTCCTTATGTACTCGGTTCTAATTTCAAGGGTCTCCTCAGCTTTGGCCGTGAAAAGCTGCGGCTTTTGAAGCTAATCGTTTGTCTCCTTCCTAGCGTGCAAATAAATATGTTCCTCACGTCTACAATCTTCCATCTTTAGATGGTTGCCCCAAAGGGAGTGAAGCACAGGGTTCGACTACCACCGGACAACTGACACCTTCACTCTGGAGCGTTAACGTCATGTGAGCCAATACAAAAGTCGGCTTAATAGCAGTTCACCGAGACTTGTGGATGGTACTCGATCCAGCCTTCCCCACAATCACGTTACAACATGGCAAACATCCAATCCGAATCGTGTTTGCAGTTGCAACCAGCCTCGGGTATATATTTTTGCTTGTAGATAGCTAAGCTGCATTGTATCCAAGTTCCAAATGGGTTGAGCGGTCAAGCTTTCGAGCGTGAAGTTACGGGCATATCTCACATGCTCCTAGTACATGAAATAAAATCCAAAAGAACAACCACGCACTCGACACCGCCGATCTGACCACATATCTACGACTGTTCGTCATCAGAAGTTGAAGGTGGGGGAGCGTCGCGAGAGGAGCGACGATTGGCTGGCTCGAGCCAACCTTTGATTTTGGCAGGCACGTAGAACAAGGGCCACAAGGTTCGGCGTATGACACTACTGTTGCTTTGGTGGAAGGAGCTGTCCTTTTGGAGAGCGATAATTAACCACGATGTAAACAGAGTGAAACCGACGACAGCCTCGATGTAGTCAGTAAGAGTCTTCTTGCCTTTGGTAAGACTAGGAGGGTTGATCTCGATGACGTTCATACTAAATACGTTCTGACGAAGAGGTGAGTCTTGCAAGGAGGGTAACATTGACCACTGGCACCTACAGCTAGGTATGTTGCTGGAAGGAATACCATTGAGAGGTAGGCTATCTGATGCATGAGGGTGAATTAATTACAGAACGAATAACAAAGGCAGCACACCTGTTTCATAGCAGCGGAATCCTCCCTTGCTACTTTCGCCAATCCTTGCATAGCCTTGCTGTCATGTATCTTCACAGTCGCGAATGCCTATCGAGAAGTCGTCAACAGCGCACAAAACGGGAAGAACCGTGATTGTATGCGAACCAGATGAGTAGCATTATCCAGCCTGTTACACAACATCTCCCTCTGTCGACTTAATCTCTCGATCTCAGATATGAGTCTATCTGCCTCAATACGCAAGAGTTTTGCAGAGTCTTCACGTTCCGCTTCGGAAATCGAGGGGGCATTCATTGCTGGATTAGGGATGTCTCTTATGAATTCCACCGACCGGAGGAAATCCTGAAGCAGCTGCTTATAGTGTAAGAGATGTGCATGTAGTTTATGAAGCTCTTCTGTGAGCTTGAAGTCGTTGAAGTCGACGATCTTGTACTCCTGACAAAAGTGTTCAAACAGATACAAGGCTCCAGAAGTGATGCAGCCTACAAGGGCATTGATATAGCGAAACAGAACTTCGAACGCCTCGTCCCATGCGTAAAGTGCATACCAGAGAATCGCAAGAAAGAGGAAAGTCGGGTCCTTGGATCTCTTGAATATTTTTGACCAATAGACACTATCGCCCGTCCTTTTCACGAGAGACTGCAGAAGTTTTGCAGACGTTCTTTGTAGCTCTGAGCTGGGATGATAAGAAACGATTGTACTCGTTGTCGTCTTGCGAACCATATGGAGCGACAGTAGATCCTGAACCAGAACTTTGTTTTCTTCGTGCATATCGAGATTAGCATCTGTTCGACACAGACAAGAAGTCACACTTGCCTGGGAGAGAAAGCGCTGCTTGCGTATTAATGGCTTGTTTCTCATCTGCAGGTAGTGAGTCATTCATGAACAGGGGAGAAAAGACGTAGACCTACCCGTATAGGGTAATGGTTCATCCACCAACCCACGGGACTGAGATTCAGTCGAAGTCAAGGTGGGAATCCTTATTGGTTTGGTCCTCGTAATTTGTCGCTCATTTTTCAAGGTACGTATGAAGGGAAGGATGACAGTGAT